>CAJNOI010000135.1:250393-270644 GCA_905250115.1 Adineta steineri
GGACATTCGGGATTTTTCGGGATTCGGGACTGTCCCGCAGGTCTCTACTGTAACTATTAGTTATTCTTTACCTTGTAAAACTTTTTCCAAATACCAAGATAAAATCCAATAGAAAACACAACTAACAATCATAATAATCAATGCCACAAAATACACTGGTACATGACGGTAAATTGTTTGAAATAATGCTACATCTTTATACGCTAACTCATGTAAAATCGCTTGCTAAAAAAAACAAAATTTTAATTTCGAATTCTAATCAATAAAATTTCTTACTCGAAAAATCGAACGTCCAGCAATATAGGGATTAAGAAATATGAATATATATTGTATCGCTGTAGGCCATACAATAATAAATGGGTATATAAATATTGATAGAGCATATATGAATAAAGTGCCGAATACTGCACGAACACTTTTATCAAATAATTGTGCATTCATGATACAAAATGATATTAATTGTAAACCATATATAAAATACCCAATGAAAAGAACACCAAAATTAACTGTATTAAAATATGCATCAGGATTTAATTTTAATTTATACATAATACATAATAATATAGTTAAAAAACAAATAATAAATAATGTTCTAAACAAAAAAAGAAGTAAATTAAATTCATAATAATTAAAGAAACAAAAAAAATAATTTTTTACCGAATTGCTTGAACAAAATTATTTAAAATAGGCTCAATTCCAAGTAATTTAAGAATTTCCTTAACTTTAGTATTTTTTTCTCGAATTAAACTGGTTAGAAGAATTAAATATCTAAGAAACAAATATATGATATATACATCTATTGATTCAGAAATATTTTACATACGGAATAAAATATACAAAATCAATAAACATTAATACTGTTGTTACGTATGGTGGTCCTGATTCTAAAAAATAAAATATTTATTTCTTTTTTCAATATATACATATAAATTTTATTTTACCAAAAAGCAAATCTTGACGATATGGCGTACATGTTATAGGTTTTCTTTGAATTTCAAATTCAATATTTCTATTTGTTTGATAACCAATAAGTAATGAATCAATAAATATTTTTACATCACTAAATTCGGGTAATCTTAAATCTTCAAAACTAGCACTATAACTATCATATGTCTTAGATCGATCACGAATAAATGCTAAATATAATTCAAATTTAATCTTACATGAGTAAAATTATTTTTAGTTTATTTACTTGGATGTGAAAATGATAGAAATGATAGATCAACTGGATCATTTTTACGAAGAATACTTGGCATTGCAACCATTATATTATCTATATATAGATATATGCAAATTGATTACATTTTTATTCTTTAAACACTTACAATCAAGATTATGCCCATTTTTTAAATTAGATGTTGAATTAAAATCAATAATAACTACGTTTTCTGTTTCATTTTGTAATAAATGACTAAAACTTTTATCATCCATATTTTGATTCCTGTAATAAGAGTTTTTGTTTCTGAATATAATTAATCAATTAGATCAACTTACCAAACTTTTATATTTGTACAATTTATATTTTTCAAACGTGTTTTCGCACGTTCAACAAGAACATTCGTATCATTTGTTATTGGTTGAAATACAAAATTTGTTATGCGGGAAAATATTTCTAAATACCAAAACATAAATCCATCGCTTTCATCATATGGTTGAAATTTAAAACAATTTTTTATTAAATCTGCTGATAAACTTGTTGTTATTGTTGTATCACGATTTTGTGAACATTGATGATGATACAAATTTCTTGAATCAGAAAAAGGATTTTTATTTATTTTTTCAAAGCGTGCTCAAGTGAACAAAAGACGGGTTAAATGACGCGTCTTTTCCCTAGTCATGTTGGCTCGTCATGCCCGGTCTTTGTCTCAAATCCGACGACGACATGACTAGTCCGCAGTTTTTGAGACAAAGATTAGTCAGGACGGACAACTGAGGCGCCTGTGCAAAATAATATAAAATCGAAAAAGTAAAGGAGTCAGGGACGGTACGTATGACGGACTGTAACTATATTTAGTGGACGAGTCTGGACCAGTCTAAATATATATATATACAAGGAGGAAGGTTAGATTCGAACATGTATACAATTTATCACTTACCAGGCATGCACCCAGTGCCAGTCGGACTGGGTATATGTTTTAATTAATACATTATATATTCATTCCTTTTAACTTGCGCTATCTCAATATACTACAGTTATTTTATATCTGCATAATGTTTGTTGATAATATTAGAAATTTTCAATCAATTCACTGTTTCAGGTGATAATTAGCTCAATTCTTATCAACAAATAAATATGCAAATTTAAGATAATTGTAGTATATTGAGATACCGCAAGTTAAAAGGAGTAAATATATAATGAATCTATTAAAACATATACCCAGTTAGCAAGGGTGGCGCGACCAGGGGAGGGGGGTGTTACACCCCCCCAATCTTCGAAAATTTCTATTTTTTGCTCAGCAAAGTCGGCACATCTTCTTAGGTTTTTTACCAAAGATGATGCTACACCCCCCCCCAGAAATTCAATAACATTCGTTACACCCCCCCCCCGAATCTTGGCTGGCTCGCGCCACCCCTGCCAGTTAGACTGGGTACTCAGTTGGACCGGATACCCAGTCGGGCTGTACTGGTGCATGCCTATCACTTACCCATCGTATATACCATTCAGTCATATGATTGAGAGATCAACTTCTATATGTTCATAATCATTGTAAGATGCTATTTAATACAGTTTTACTCGAAGTTTTTCAAGTTCTCATATGAATAAATAATTCTTTTATCAAAATACTATATTATGAGAATGCTTCCTATTCCCAAAAGTTACACATTCCGGAATCACTGGCCCCACCCAATTTAACATCATTTAATTCCGGAATTCCTTGCATACGATTCCTGCCTTTTCCGGAACAGATCGAATTCGATTCCTGCCAATTCCGGAATTCCTTCCATCAGATTAATGCTATTCCTGCCAATTCCGGAATTACGAAAGATATGCTTGATGTGGAAATGAACATGGTGAGCGACTTATTCCATTCCGTAGCGGAATTCCGGAATTCGTGCACATTCCGGCTTTTCCGGAATCGGTAGGAATTCCTGCCTATTGCGTACTTCTTCACGGACCGAGCCTCCCACACACCCACACTATTGTGTTTGCCCATCGACCGAGCTCCCCGCGCACCCACACTATTGTGCTTGCATACCGACGAAAGGTCTCTATGTTAAGTTTTACGTAAATATCAATAGATCGAGCTATTCCGGAATTCGTAGGAATGTGCAGGAATTCCGGAATAGGCAGGAATCGAATGCAAGGCATTCCGGAATTGAATTATGTTAAGTTGAGTGAGCCAAGCGATTCCGGAATGTGTAACTTTCCGGAATAGGATGACTGCTCTATATTATTTAGATAATATGAAATAAAAAAATGAAAATAAAAATTTTATTTTTTTGGTGAGATGTCTTTCGATTATTGTGAACTATGAGTAATTTGTTGCATTGAAAAAATTAATCCAAAATGCAAAAATAAAGCTATTTCTATTGGAAAGACGAGAATTTTTCATATCAGTGTAATTGAGTTTTGAATTTGAATCATCGTATGTTTAACCAAGAATCAAAGTAACTTTGCTAAATACAAAGTTATTCTTAGATTTGAGATTATCAGAATTTATATTTGAAATAAAATAACGTAAAGTCATGATATAAAACGATATGCATTTTTCCTTGAGTATTTTTCAGAATTTAGTCTATCTGATAACTGTCAAATATTTACTTTACATGTAATATTACGATCTTAGGATTCCAGGTTTTTCCATAATAAAAAAATATCTACTTTACAATTCCTTGCTGCAAAGTACATGTTCTTCTTGTATTAGTTACTACTATTTTTTATCTTTCGATATACTCTTATACATTTTCAACATAAAAAAAAATACAGAAATAATAAGATATATCAAGACAGGGATGTAAATAATGTACCAATATCAATCAACATAAGTTTAATATGAAATAAACTCATACCTTCAATTCCGTACACATAGTGTCCATCAATGATCAGTCTGAACGATTTAGTAGAACAGTTTAGCTCAAAGAAAGTAGGTCATTTAAAGTTTTCAGACTAGTCCTGACTATTATAAAGGACGGTTTAGACTAGTCAAAATCATTCCCCATCGACTCGTTTTTCATTGTCTAGTGGATAGACGGTAGCCGATCTGTGGTTTAGACTATGTAAAATGACGTCAGTCTATTTTTATGTCCTGACGTGTCGTCAGGACGCCCGTCTGATTTCGCATAATGTCAGGTTAGATGTTCGAATCCACCCTTGATTTTTTTTTTTTTAATCTTCAGGCTAGTCTGGACGGGATCAAGGGACAAATCGGACTGTGCATGACTGGTTACAAGGACATTTTGGACCAGTCTAGACGTGTTTTAAGGACTTTCTTCGAAAAGGGACTAGTCGTCACGAGTGGGCAAGACGTTTCAGACTGGACCTGATGCGTGTTGCGGACATTTTAGACTAGTCATGTTGGGCGTCTTACGTTATTTTTTGCTTACTTGTGTGCATTAGCTACATAACGTATTAAAGCTAATAATCCAATAAGAATAAATGGAAATAAAAGTTCACAAAGTATTGTTGGACAACATCGACAACATCGTTGCCGATATGAATATCGAAGTGAACGTTGAAGCAATAATTTAAGTTTACGCGATGAACCAATAGGAGAATATTCAGTTTTTGTTACATGTGGATGTTGTTCTCGTGGTTCTGACATTGAATATTCATTTGCATTTATTGGATCATATGAACCTAATTTCAATGAGGAATCCATTGTATGTTCTTTGTCAATCGGAGCTTCTAATAGATCTATAAGTAATAAGCAATAAATATATAAGAATATTCTCGATATCAATGTTTGTCTTATTCATAAAGCAATAGTTGTATGTTATTACTTCGGATGGAATAATTCACAATGAATTAGAATAATGTATTTTATTCATGTACTTATCTTCAGCAGATATCAATGAGCAACCCTTCATAATTAAAAGAAGAATAAAATAGAATTTTTTTTCTCAGAAAAATATGATGAATACGCTGCCGTGCAGAATTTGTCGCTATAATAAAAGATTCTTCTACCGGCAGAAAAATCTCTCCCATTGATAATGAAGAAATTGTCAAAAAAATGAAAAATTTTTCATGTGCCGCGCGCGCAGATAAGCATATTCTGCACCGTTGTCACTATATATATATATCTGTGCTTGAATTTCCTTCCATGCAATAAATACTTATCAATTTGCAAAGAATATTAATCTTTATCTTTTTTTAACGTTACTTGATGTGAAATATCTGAAAAACAATCAAGAAAAAAATATCATGCATGTCAAAAGAAAAAAACTAAATATGCATACTCGTAACTGACTTAAATTAGAAAAAGAAAAACATACTACTTAATTTTTGTTAACTTACAAAGATTGCGGAATAAATATTTTTAAATTCGGTTTCCGCTAAGAAAAGAGAGAGAGAAAAACAAAGTGAAGATAAACAAATGATATAAAAAAACGATGATTTACGTCAACTCTTTATTATAGTTAGTTTGTCAATGCTTTCTTTTTTTCTTATATTCACTATAGATTACTCATTTATTAAATGTTGTAAATATACATTGAAATGCTAAATAAACAGAAACAGAAAAAACCGGCATTTAAGATGACTAGTGTGTTTTAAATATAATATGACAACAAGTTACTATGGATATTATATATTTTATTCTTTTTATGGAAGATAATACTCTACATACAATTAGTCTTTTTTATTTTCAATTGACGTAAATAACTGCTGAGTCTTGAAAACATAATTGACGTCATATCCTTTGATAATAAATGAATAGAATTTATAAAAAGAAAAGATAATTGTAAGAGAAATAAAGACAATTATAAATGTTTTTCAATATTTTCACTTTGGTATTATTTAGATAAATGATTATACTGAAAAATCTTTCCCAAACTTAAATTTTATATGATAAATACGTCTTATTTGGTTTCATATTAAGTACTAAGAATTTTTTTATAAGTATTTACTTAAATATTAATAGAATTTATTGTTGTATATACATCTAATATTAAAAAAAGCTACTTCCTCTCGTTCTCATCATTCTTTCAATAATCTTTAGTAATAAAAAGTTTAGTCTATTCTTTTTAATGCGATTCTTATTAAATAATTCTTTTCTTTGAATTGTATTTGTACTTAATAACTCATCGTTAAAATATGACTTACAAGGAAAATATTATAGCAGTTGTTTGAATACGAAATGCGTAAATTTAAAAACTTGTCTAGATTGTGATCTGACTGACAATAACAATTTGTCTTGAAGGTGGGCCAAAAGGCATTTTACCGAGAAAAAAGTTCAATATTGCTATTACGCCTTGATTCAACCAGCCGATTTTTTTATTGGTAACGGGGATATGTTTAAGGATGTGGATGTGTATGTTTACTCTAAATTCCACATCCTATACAAGTACTAGCTGACATCTACTTACGAAAATGGGAACGTCTATTTGTCGAACAATAACATCAACAAAAGGAGTTATACTTCCGTTTTAGAGATGGTATTCTTTTCGCCACCAGATTACCTCCAGAACATATAAAAATCATATTAAAAGAATTAAATAAAAAAAATCTGATTAAAAGTATCACACGGGAAGGAGGAGAAGCAGTATAGACTATTTGTATGTAAAATCTATAATAGAAATTCCAAATTTCAGAACAGGTCTATTCCGAACACTAGCAGCACAACCATATGTATTTCCATTTTATTCATCGCACCCTGTACACATCACCAAGAACGTATCATATTCAGCAGACTTACGAGCTGCTTGAATATGCTCTTATCCATAAGATCTTCGATATGAACTTAATAGGATTCGTGTCATGTTATTACTAAATAAGTATCTACTAAAATTCATAGATAAACATATGGGACGCTTTTCCTATATTTTAACCAGAAAAAATACTCTAGAGATGCTATTAGGAAAAGATCATACAAAATAAAGAAACATAGTATTCAATGAACATTGGAACTAAAAAGAAAAATCTCATTAACATCTACCAAAAAGGAAAGAAAAGCTTCAAAAACATCTAGAAAAAAAAACACATATCAGACGAATAACTAAAAAAAATACTAACACAAGATACTTTAATTATAAAAATATTCTATGAAAAATAATGCAAAATATCTCACATTATTGTCTATCCCAAATAATTTGTAATATTTTAGCCTTAACATTTCTCCTATTTATGTATCTTCTCTTTTTTCTTGTTGGTGTGGGTAAAATTCGCGTCTATTACTTTACCCTACACCCTGAGAAGTTCGACTTTTATATTTTATTTATTGAACAATTTCAGAGATTGATCATTATAATTAGCTAAAAATGATTTTTTGAATAGAAAATTTGAATTTTTATTCGCATTCGAATAAAAAGTTGAAAAATACAACATTTGACATTTTTTGTTAGTAATTACGAATTTGAAAGAAAATATGAAATCTTGAGGTTGTCGGTGTGTATATTATATTCCATCAACACCCACACCCTCAAGATTGATGATATTTTGCAAGTTTCATGACGAAAGAATAACACGATGTTATTACAAAACCAAAAGAAAGAAAGAATGCATATTTTTTTAGTTTCTTTCTATGGTGTAACATTATCTCGGGCGTATATATGAAGGTTTCTCTAATCTCTTTCAAACAGAAAAGAAACGTATTCAAAGGTAAGAATATTATTATCAGTTGAAAAGAAAACACGTAGTTCTTATCAAATTTTGAGTATTGATTCTGCTTGCCACTCTTTCTACATCGATATAATAAACGCTTTTTTCAACTTTCCCTATCATTCGTGAGTCAGATATATTGTACACTTCGCAGAGAGAAATCATTATCAACACAATAATAATTGCTTTGCGATCAATCAAAGGCACTACGTATGACTTGTCTCATCCTCTTGTCTTTTCAAGGGTGCAGGTACGTCTTCTCACTTTACTCTCACCCGTACGCATTCATTCATTATTTTGCTTTACACTACATAAATCCACTAGGAAAGCTGGTGTGTAGGTGACTGTGAGTGTGAGTGAAGAGAAAACACACACTTATAACCATAAGGTGCCTTTTCTATTTTAGAGTATAACTATTTTTCATTGATTCATCTACGTAGCATTAAACAACATGGCATCAGATTCAGCAGGTAAATAATAGTACAAGGACATTCTTAGTCTGATTACTAGTGCGAGTGTAGGCAATCTAATCATACCATACTCACACTTATCCATCCCTTCTCAAAAAAACTTTTTTTCACATTTTTAGAACAAAACAAAATAAAATATAACAAATGGAAACAAAATGGAATTATCATGGCGGGAGGAAATGGACAAGGAAATGAATTAAATCAACTCAATTGTCCTGAAGGAATCTTTATTGATCCTTACAACAATGTTTTCATTGCTGATTCTATGAATCATCGTATTATTGAATGGAAATGTCATTCGAACAAAGGAAGAGTCGTCGCTGGAGGAAATGGTCAAGGAAACAGAACTGATCAATTATCTCGTCCATCAGATGTTCTTATTGATAAACAAAATAATTCTTTGATCATTTCTGATCGAGACAACAGACGAGTAATCCGATGCTTTTATCAAAATGAAATAAAACAACAAATTCTTATTTCTGATATCGATTCTTTCGGTCTGTCAATGGATAACAATGGATTTATTTATGTTTCTGATTTGAAGAATAATGAAGTGAGACGATGGAAAGAAGGAGATGAAAGAGGAACAATTGTTGCTGGAGGACATGGAAAAGGAAATGATCTCAATCAACTGAATGGACCTACTTTTATTTTTGTTGATCAAGATGATTCTCTTTATATATCAGATTGGGGAAATCATCGTGTGATGAAATGGAGAAAAAATGCAGAAGAAGGAATTGTTGTTGCTGGTGGAAATAATTGGGGAACTAGTCTGAAACAAGTGTCTTTTCCACAAGGAGTAATTGTGGATCATTTTGGTCAAATCTATGCAACAGATGGAGGAATTGATCGAGTAATGTGTTGGTGTGAAGAAAATACAGAAGGTGAAATTGTTGTTGGCGGAAATGGATGGGGAGAAGAATTAAATCATTTGAATGGTATCAGTGCTTTATCATTCGATGATGAAGAGAATCTTTATGTTGCTGATCATCATAATCATCGAATATTAAAATATGAAAAATGTTTTAATTGAAAAATGTTCTTCTTTTTTTCTAAAATAAATTACATTCGTTTAAAATCAAAGTTGTCAATCGAATTAAATTGAAAAAGAAAACCATCTTGTGGTTGTGAGTGATTAAGAAATATTATATTTACAGTTAAAGCCTGATTCACACACCACGTCCTTATCCACACCCATCCTCAAGTATCTATGTCTTTTAGAATGAATATAAATGATTAAACATAAATAGTATTTAAACTAGTCACAGATTATGTAATAATTGTTTAGAATTCTATGTTAGTTTTCACATACAAGATTGTTAATAGATTTCATTTCTGATTAATTGCAGAGTTTTCATAAAATCCAGAGGCGGTGAGATGTTTATGCGAGTTTGTAAGTATATTCTGGCGAATATTAGCCAACTCTTGAGTTTGCATATGTAGTGGCATGAATAGATATACTTCAAATAATATTTGTGTACCCTTATCAAGTTCTTTCTCTAAACTAAGACGCGTGGCAAGAGTTAATCGAAGAATATGCCCTATATGACTTGTATTATACATCAAGTCAACGCGATGTATAACATAAACGCCATATGAAATGGCGAAGAGTTCGTCGATCATAATACCACCTTCTGCTAGGACGATGTAACCATGAGGACGCATTCTAAGACGGTCGTGTATATTACCTACACAATCAAGGTGCATTGCATTAGGAGGAACGGTATTTCCAATCGAATTTATTTGGTTTTGCCATATTTCACCATCGATTTCAATTATTTGTTGTACGTCCTTCATCCAGTTTCTGTCACCATATAATACACAGCCGAAAATACAGAAACTAATCAACAATGAAATGCTTGCTATGCTACTAATTATACCTAGCACCAGCGGTACTATAGTATCTTCATTGTTCATGCTCTTTCGCTTTACAAAAATAAAACAAATACTGGTCGCTGCGATGCAGACAATAGTAATGAGGAAGGTAATAAAAGCTGCCAGCTTCATCGGGTTTTTGTATACTTTGATCAACCTTGGCACAATATCAGTAAGATTAGATGAAGGTAAAGATGTAGTAATGACACAGTTTGCATTTAGTTGTTTGTTAGGCATATTGATCGCATTAGCAGTAACAATGGTGGTATTTGAATTGAGATGTGTTTCATCATTTGTTCTTGCTTCTGCAGAGTTAATCCATAAGCTGGTTAGCTGAGTGGAAGGAGCGGGTACAACTTTCATAATAGTGTTGTTGTTTTTTTAACAGGATGATGTCTGCACACGTGTTTATTTATCTTCCAATGGTTTACCAAACAAGCACCTTAATATGACTCTAGAATATTGAGATATCATACAAAAATCCTATTGCTGCTTTAATAATCAATTAAAACTATTTCAGGAATTATAGAAGAATATGAATTTATTTTGAGAGGTAAGAGAAGATGTATAATCGGCAAAATCATATAAAAACTTGCTTTATCTATAAACCACTAGAAGCTTCGTTAGAGTAGAGGTATTTCTCGTAAGGTAGTTAAATGAGAACATATTCATATTGTCTATGAAAAGATTGTCATGTGAGTCTCTGCATTGCTGGTTACTTCAAGGAATTTCATATCTTTTGGGCACTGGCGTCTTTTAAATGAGGTCTATGGAAATACGTTCACCGTCAAACAGCTAATCAAATATTTGCCTACGACTAGATTTTAGAATTTTCAAGTTTAAGTTTTCTAATATTTTAGTATTAATGTCTAAATAAAAAATGTAACGAGAAGTGTACCAGTACATACACATATTACGATATATTGAGTAATAAATAAAATAGAAGAGAAAGATAAACCTTGAATAAGTGAAATTCATAAGTTCTCCTTCTCTCTAATTCTACGACGCGAGAAATAGTTGTCCATAATATTCAAACTCAACTTTTTTGTCTAGTTATTTTCTTCAGTTAATGTAAATGTTGACAGATGCAATACAGACTTTTCAAAATTATCTTTGTTGTCAAAGTTTTTCTTACATCAATGTAATCTGTCTGTTATTCAAATTTATAAGATTTGTAATCAATCTCTATTCTAACTGACGCAATATCTCACCGAAGCTTTACAGAAGAACCAAAAGAATAATAAACATACCGTTGATTTTCTCCGCGAAAACCTCTAACTGACGATACAACTTTTGTTGGCTGATTTTATGAGAGTGTAGATGGTTTTTATGGGAGGCACATACATACATAGAAAAGAAATTCACTTGAGATATGCAGAATAAATATCGTTGAAATAAAAATAATCTTAGTCAATATACGTCTGCATTACCAAGATAACAATCTAATGAAACTGTAATCATCGACAATACGTATATCATGTATTTTGTAAAGAGATTTTAACAATTTAAATATCGCGTTATGTGAGTTGTGATTGATATTACAGAAACAACATATTCATAGACGTACTTTGATCAAACTTGTATTAATAAAAGCTATCAGTGACTTTACAGAAAAATCTTCATGCTACCTTGTACAAAATAGCTGATTTTTTCTTTACAACACTCTAGTTCATTTTAGTTAAACGTTGAAGTTGAGTTTCTATTCCGATTTTCAAGTCATTCAAGTTGATCGGATTATTTTTCAAATACACTTTAGATACAGCATCCACACTAGTTCATCTAGATGAAGTAAATATATAGAGAGAAAAAATGCTGAGCTCTCATTTATTGTTTATAACTAGATGGTTATATATTATTTTATGAAAATCATTGAGGTCTTTATTGATCTCTAACAAGGATATAACGAGAAGATTTTTATCTATTGCTATAAAGGTACAAGGAACATAATGATCAAACAGGAAAAAATGTTAACTAATGTGTCACTCAAGTAGTTTTTTTAATGTCAGCCATGTGTTGTTTGAGATAGATAACATCTAAAATTAATTCATCGATTTGTTTTCTCATCGTATTAACATCGCTGGCAATGTGTTCTATGTTCCGCGTCATTGTTTCAAATCGTTTATCGAAGTATTCAAATAAGGAATTCGTGACCAATAGAGAAGACTGATCTAAAAGAACAAGTCGATGAAGTTTTATAAGAACATGTGCACTTACCAGACAATTCAGATGATGAAAGCTTCGATTGTTTAATAGTTGTAGAAGCTGCTTGAGTTGTTAGGTTCATCTCCAAGTCGTTACTCGAATGAGCATTTGTATCCTTCATTGAGAGTTGTCGTTGTGACGAAGGCTAGAAAATGATCTATGTTATACAGTGATGCAGATCGTCTCAACTCGAAAAAAATTGAGTAAGTCTCATCAAAAAGAATGACTTACATCGGCCATAGTTTCTGTATGATTTAATTGTAGTTTGCGTCTAAGTATATTATGACGGGCTGATAACAATCGTCGAAGGAGAGGTTGACACCAAAGTTTATAAACGACAAATCCCATAGCAAAAATATCAATGATTAAAAAAATAAATAGAAATGTATGGAAGATAAGTTCATACAGACGAACAATTGGCGATTGATTATTCAGAAGAAAATAAAATTCTTCTTTAAGTCGAATTTTAAATGTTGTTGAAAGTGAAGCATATCTTAAATGTTGACCATCTTTTTTAAAATAATCTCTATCTGAGAGATCATCAACATATCTTATATTTGGTGCCCATCTACCAGAATAATACGTATCATCTGTAGCTGTCAAAGGTTCTGTAACATTAATCACTTTGATTAGATTTATACTAAAATAAGTCGAGAGTCCGATAGTTTGATTCTCTTTATAGAAGAGAGTGCATACATCGAGTTCATCTAATTGATGACGTTTTTGTTCTTGAACTTCATCTAAACCCCTCTCTCCATGTAAACAAATTCGTAGAGCTCCAATAAAATAAGGTCCTTGAATCGTCACTTGTACAAAATCAGTATGGGTAGATAGATCAAAGCTAAACGATCCAGTGACATTGCGATCTAAGAGAGTACAATTCTGTTTGATTATACTTTCTGCAGCACCCATATATCTCAGTCGTTCTACGGAAATATTGGCACACTTTGCTCCAGTATTTATTAAATCAATAGTCATCGTAAATTTTTGTTTGTTAAGCAGATCGAAAATCGTTTCGTAAGTACCATCGGTTTCGGGTAAAGGTAATTGAAGAGCATTATCGAATTTTGTATTAACTTGATTATTTCGACAATGTAAACGCGATGAGTTTACTTCTTCGAGAGGATACGAATGCAAATAATCATGAGCAAACCAACAAGAATGTATTATAATAGTGAGAACGACAAAAGATGCGAGACCTCCTACCAACAATTCTCCTTCACCTATAATATCAATTTGTTTGAAAAATGCTTTCGCTCGATTACGATGAACGTCGACGGAAGTGAGTTGCCATCTTTTGATCAAAAACATAATAAACCATATGATGAAACTCGTTACAATGGCTATAAGTGTCCACACAAGAGGTAATTTGAACACACAATCCATTGTCTCTTCAACAACGAGAAAGTTGCGCATTAACATATCGTCATAATCATCAATTAAAGGTGATTCGGGATATTTAAATGTTTGATTGTACGATTTATATAGTAGAAAGTCATTGTAACGTATATTACCACTAGCACCCAATGGACAAAACGACTTTGGATTGCATGGTTGACATATAATAGCTGGATAATTGCCAGAATTTTTCGTTCCCGGTGAACATACTGTACAAGGACCAATACTGGATATGTTTTTGTATGTTCCACTGACGCATGGTTTTGGTTGCAGAACAAAAGCAATTTTTGATCTTAAGAGAGAAAGAAAGGGTATCAAAACTTCAAAAGATATTTATATAGTACATACCTTTCGTCAGATAGTATTGGACGACTACCAGCGTTAGTGAGTGGGATATAGAGATATTTGTGGCGATCGCAAAGAATCATTAAATTATTTGAACGTGCTAAGATAAGGAGAAAAGATTTGCTCGTCCAATTCTTCGGCAATATTTGTTGATTGTTAGGAAAAATAAAATTAGGCAGTACATGTTGCATTTCATTATTTTGTGTAAGAGTTTGAAATACATGTATTTCCGATTCGGGTTGTAATTGATGTTTTGGATTGTATACGAGTACAGCGAGTAGACCTTGATTATCAAGCCAAGCAACTGATTGACCAAAACCTATTCCCATCGTATCCAAAAAATGTACTGATTGAATATTATCGATGGATTTAAACGAACAGTTCCGAATGTGAGATGTTTCGAAAATTTGTACTCGATTAATTGCCGAAATTCCTATAGCTATAAATTTTCCCGAGGGATTGATTGAAATCGATACACCATGATCTCGACTGTATATATTTTGTGTAGACATTAGCGGAAGAAAAGTTTCATTAGAATCATTACATGTTGACCAAGTTTTAGATAATAGATTAATGACATATAGATATGGATGACCGAAATCACCACGTATCGATGGTGTATAACCAATTAAGAAAGCCCATTGGTTAGTTAGATCGAACGCAATCGGAATTATATTTTGATTAAATTCATAAATTGCAACGTTCTTTGTAGATAAATCATAGGAAAGCATAAATGAATCAGCAAAGACATAAGCATATTTTTCTTGTGGATCAATCTTCAACAGGATCGATTCTTGATGACCATTTCTCCACACTGTTTTATCATAGGCTATAGGTGGACTAGAATTATTACAATTTGTTAGTTTGAAACTGACGAGACTAAGTATAACATCATTCGACGTTTCATTTTCACTGATTTGAACGAATGAAAATGTTTCACTTTCCTTTTTCATCGTCAAAACAGAAAGACTGTAGATATAGAGTTCAGGTTTTTCATACGGAATTATACATTCGATATCTTTATTCTTCGTCAAGAAACGAATATAATATTTGTTCTTGTGATTAAAAGCACCTACGACGAACTGATCGTTAAATGACATTCTTACACCATGAGCATCATCGTTTGATCTATATGAGATAGCTACGGTTCGCCAATAGAACGTCAACAATAAAATGAGTAGAACTTGCATCCAAATCATCTAATGTGTATTGTAAAGACGTTTATGTAAAATCTGAAAAGCAACGAGTCATTAAAAGATACTATATAAATAAGATTTTCCCTGAAGAATATTTTTGTTATTATTATTTCCAGTACATAACAAGAAAAGAAAAATAAGATGAATCTACAATAATTTTTAGATTTCTTTATTAGAATTTTTCGAAAGTAATGATTGAAAGAATTATATTTTGTATAGACGATCTTACCGTAGTTTTTTTTTTCAAGCTATATCAAACAAAACGTTAGTTGATGAATCGTCGTCGTTAAAGAAATAGAGAAAAGAACGAAGGAAGAAATAACTAAATAAAATATAGCTACAAGTCTGTAGCATAGTGTTTTTATCGTTTTCTGTCTTAATCCTTGTCCTTCGATGTTATCAGTGATGAGTAAATAATTATTTATACAATACCATTTTCTTTTAATTAATTGATTATCACCAACTTTTATTTGCCATTCTGCAATGCTTGCGAGAAAGAAAACGACAACAGAAATGGTATAATAATAACTAATCAAGAATAGAAACACAAGAAGAAAAAAAAGAAATGAAGGAAAGCATACAAAGCTATATTAATGTGTATATGTTTATTACTATCGTCATGTAGAACATAAGAAATGATTTACGTTATACTCAGTTAATAAAATTCTTTTCATCATGCAATAAATCTTATTTTGAATTTACATATAAAAAATAGAGATGGTCGATTATTTGTTATCCATCTTATACACATGAAAATAAATTGAGGGTGTAGGTCTCTGATAAATATAACAACTCATTAATAAATTTCATTGAATTTAACGAAGATATGTGCCAATAATTAAAGCGCTATTTTATTGGATAAGTCGTTTGACCCTTATATGATGAACTTTGCAATATACTAGGAATGCATTATTTAACCTTTTGCCCGTATAGATATGTGTTGACCTCTGTATGATTATGTCTTTCTCTATAGTATAAATGTGTATTAAATAAGTTATTTTATATAATCTTCCCTCATTTTAGATCTATAATGTATGAAAATATCAATAATCTTGAGTTTTCAATTAATTTGAATGAAAAGTAAGTGTATGTTTAAAGTCCTATCTATAATTATGAATTTTGTCATAAGTGATAGTGAAGAACAAAAGGCATATCATATTCGTCGTATTAAAGATATAGCTGAAGAATCACTTGAAATGCTTCCACCAATCAGTGGTATTGAAGATATGTCATTGGTTCCACTTGAAGATGCTGTTGAACCATTAATACCATTTTTACCTGATATTGCATATTATGTCACTATTGTTAAACAACGATGTCAAAGGCAACCAGTTGATCGGTTATCAAATGATGAATCCGCTTCAATTATGATTTATACAATGGGATGGAAACCAATTGATCAATGCCTTCATGTGGCTTTAAATAAAACCCTTCGATCAAAAGAACGAAATCAACTTGAACCATGGTTTCTTTATCTTAAATTATTTCTTACTGCTCTATCTCGTCTTCCATCTATTCATCAAAAGATTTATCGTGAAATTGAATTCGATTTATGTGAACGATATAAAACAGATGAAATGATTGTCTGGTGTGGATTTAATTCTTGTAGTATATCAACCGATGTTTTACAAGCTGAAAAACAAAATGTGCGAACATTATTGACTATTGAATGTATTTCTGGAAAAAATATTCGTCAACATTCTTATTTTGAATCAGAAGATGAAATTCTTCTTTTTCCTATGACACAATTCAAAGTTCAATCTGTTTCAACTCACAACAATGAAGTTTATTCAATTGAATTACAAGAGATAAAACCACTCTCTCCTCTTATATATCCAATAATACATTCTCATACATCAAAACCAACGTATGTTGCTAATTATAATTTTAATGGTATAGTATCAAAAAACGAATTGCCATTTCATAAATATGATAAATTAAAAATCATTGATAAACATTCGTAAGTAATTTTTTTTGTTTAATTATTTCTCTTTTGATTTTGTTTTTGTAGTTTTAAAGATTGGTGGTCAGCGAAAAATCTTCGAACTAAACAACTTGGTTATGTTCCAGCAAACCACATCTCATCAATAATCGACTTAACAACATGCGAGTAAGTTTTGAAAAAAATGCGAAAATATTAAATTTCGTTGTAGATGGTATTTTAATGAAACAAATCGTAATGATGCTAAACGATTTCTTCAACAAGCACATAATGGAAAAGAAACTTTTTTAATTCGACCTTCGGATACAAATCAAAGTAAAATTATTCGATATATTTTCAGTAATTTCATTTTTTTTCTATTGAAGGTGAAGAATCATTATCTATTCTTGATTTTAATGAAGATAAACAATATTTTCATGTTAAACATTATCGTATTCATCGAACCGATCAAGGCTTATATTATATTAGTAGAAAAAGCACTTTTCCATCATTACAAGATCTTGTTAATCATTATCAAAGTAAATAATTCGGTATAAAATTTCATTATTTTGTGTGTGTTTTTTATAAAGTAATTACTGATGGTCTTTGCTGTTTACTTACATATCCATGTCAAAAAATAGAACCAATTGTTCATGATGGTTTATCAGAATTAGATCTTTCTCAACTTTCGAGTATTGAACTACTCAGTCAAGATTATTATAACGAAGTTTATAAAGGTACATATGGACAACGTAATGTTGCTATTAAATCTATGAAAATGAATGATAAAAATCGATTTCTTCATGAAGCAAAAATAATGAAAGAACTTGAACATGAAAATATTATCTGTTTATATGGTGTATGTACATTAGAAGAACCAATATTGATTGTAATGGAGTTTATGAAATATGGATCTCTATTAAATTATTTGCGTGATGGACCAGGACAAAATATCGAATTAACAACTATATTGAATTTTATTATACAAGTAAATAAGACAAAACTTTTGTTAGAAAAAAGAAATTTTGTCTATATTTAGATTATAAATGGAATGATTTATCTTGGAGAAAAAGGATATGTTCATTGTGATCTAACTGGTAAAATTCTGTTAAGAATAAAAGAAATTTTTTACGTTTTTCTTAAGCTCGAAATATTTATGTTGGAAAATGTGATATTGTTAAAATAGGTGGTTTTGGTTTAGCAAAACAACTTCAAGATGATCGTTCGACAATTGATTAAGAGTCTCAACTATCAATTGGATGGACTGCACCAGAAATCGTAATAACAAATGAATATACAATTAAGTCAGATGTATGGAGCTTTGGTTTTCTTCTTTATGAAATTATTTCCTATATTTCAATTCCATATCTTCAATATTCAGTTAAGGAAATATTACAAAAAGTACTTGATGGTTATCAATTGGTGAAAGTAAAGTTTGACCTTTTTTTATATTTGTTTAAAATGATAATATTTTTTAGCCAAATGATTGTCATCAGCAATATTATGAAATAATGTGTTCTTGTTGGCAAAACAATTCTGATAATCGTCCAACATTTCAAACACTCTTTACGCGTTTTGATGAATTTATCAAACAACTTGACTTAAACGATGAAAATGAGATTTATACTGAAGTTTAATGACATAAAAATGTCATGAGGGTGTGGGTAAAGAAATGATGGGTTCACATCCACCCTTGTTTTATTGTACAAAAATATTTAAATAATAATTTCAATCAATTAAATAACTATTGTATATGAAAAAAACTGTAGTTTAGATAACTTTTATTGTAGTAAAAAAAAGAAAGATTAAATTTCAACAATATGTTTTTTGTTGAAAAATATTAAAATATCTTAGAATATAATAAAATAAAAATGCATATTAGAAAACTCACAAGAGAACATAAAATATGTGTTTAAATTTGTATAATAAAAGTTTTCTTACTCTTGTTGAATACTTGCCAACAAACATATAATAATTTTGCTGTTAATGTAGTAGACGTTATTTGTGTAAGAAACGATTAAAACGAAGCATGTTTATTAGATGAATGTGACGAAATATTTTCATATTTGTTCTTCTAATGCCACTACTACAGAATTTTCAAGCACATGGCTATTTTGTTATTGCAAAAAAATGTCTTACGCGGAATTTATAATGAAGAATTATTCGTATGGAAGAAAAGGTAATCGAAAGACATACGAGTGAATTTCAGTTGATACTAACGCAATTTAACAAGAAAAGAATTATTTTATATCTAGAAAGACATGAATTGGTATGATAAATACCTATAATTTTATGTGTAAAGCACGAGCATATTTAAACAGTTTCAGTTGTTATTTTAATGAGAAATTTGCTTGCAGATTTTCTTAATTGACAAATGAGATTTAGTTCAATATTAAACAAAGATTATAGTCAACGATTACGGTTCAAGAGAAGAATATGGATATTATTAATATTTATTATTGTTTTAATCTATCTATTTTATATTATAATCGAAAATGATACATCTCTAAAGAAAAGAACAATACAATTTTCCGATGTATCTTCTAAAAATTTTCTTGATGGTTGTCGTTATATTTATATTGATATGGGAACAAATATTGGTGTACAAATTCGTAAACTTTATGAACCACAATTATATCCAAATGCATCTGTTGTTCCACTTTTTAAACGAATTTTTGGTAAACATACAAAAGAAGTTTGTTCAGTTGGTTTTGAAGCAAATCCTATTCATTCGAATTATTTAAAAGAATTTGAAAAATATTGTTTAAAACGTAATTATCGTGTGAAAATTTTTACATCAACTGCTGTTAGTATTTCAAATGGAATTCAAGATTTTTATATCCAATCTAATAATAAATTCTATAATTACTGGGATTCAAGTTTATTACCGAATTCTAATAAAACAAAAATCTCTGTAACAACTATTGATATTGCATCTTGGTTTAAAAATATTGTATTAAATAGAAATATTTCATCAACAATTATGATGAAAACAGATATTGAACAACATGATTCAATTGTATTAACAAGTCTTATATTTAGTGGAGTTTATTGTTCAATAGATCTTATATATGGTGAACATTTTAAT
>CAJNOI010000136.1:0-43490 GCA_905250115.1 Adineta steineri
CAAAGAATCTGTATCAAATTTGAATGATAATGCACCAATTGATGATGTCGAACATGCAGTTCAATTTGAAAAACTACATAGTTCATTTCAATATTTTGAACCATTAGAACGCAACTCAGTAACTGATCAAAATCTATTAGAAGATTTACATAAAAAACAACGTACATCATTATATCAAAAATTGAATGTTAAACGAACTCATTTGCCTATAACTGATTATCGTCAAGAAATTCTTAATACAACTGAACAAAATCAAATATTTATTCTTGTTGGAGAAACTGGATCAGGTAAATTTCTTTTATAAATAAATATTATTTAAAATTTAATTCTTTAAGGAAAAACTACACAAACCGCTCGATTTATTCTTGATGATCAAATTTTAAAAAATCAAGGTAGTCAATGTCGAATACTTTGTTCACAACCACGTCGTATTAGCGGTTCGTTCATATTTTTAATGATTAGAAGCTTTTATATTTTCTTTTTTTGTTTGCTATTCTAGCAACATCAGTTGCTGAACGTGTTGCTCAAGAACGTGGTGAAACACATCCCGGTGATTCTGTTGGATATCATATTCGTCTTTCAGCTCAACTACCACGTAAATATGGTTCAATTTTATTTTGTACAACAGGAATGTTACTTAAATATATTGAAAAATATACTCATTTCGAACACTTTTCTCATATAATTTTGGATGAAATACATGAAAGAAATATTGAAATGGATTTTTTACTTATTTTTATTAAACGTTTATTACAAATACGTCAAGATATTAAAATTATATTAATGAGGTACATATATATTTATAAAAAGAATTTCTTTATAAATATTTTTTTCATTTCTAGTGCATCAATTCAAGCTGAAAAATTTAGTTTATACTTTAATAATTGTCCAATATTACATATACCAGGAAATATTTATCCAATAAAAGAATATTTTCTTGAAGATTATATAACAAAATTAAAATATCCTTATGATAATACAACGAATAATCGACGAACATATCGATCATCAAATAAAGAAAATGATGAAATGAAATTAAATCATTATATTAGTGAACTTGAATTAGATTTAGCACAACAACATAAATCTATTGATGTTCTGAAAAAAATTCAAGCAATTGGAACTGATTATGGTTTAGAAATAAATTGTGATTTAGTTGTTAGTGTTATTGAATTGATATGTCGAATATCTTCTCAAGGTATTATAAAATGAAATGAGAACAATAATAAAAATCTGATGAGTAGCATTGTATAAATAATCTCACCTGTATATTTTGTTATCGTAATAGTAAAATACTGAGCTTTCTTAATAAGCACTTAATTCTGAAATAATCACCATTAAATAAAAATATTGTTCATTTTGTATATACATTCTACGTATATTATCCAGAAACTTTCTATTTATTCATAATAAAATTCAAACAATTAGTATTTCTATATTGAAATTCTAGGTACAATTCTGGTATTTCTTCCTGGTTGGAGTGAAATTGTTAAATGTACTCAGTTACTTCGTCAAAGAACATTACTAGCATCTTATTTACATATTTTACCATTACATAGTTTATTACCATTACATAATCAACATGAAATATTTGATCCACCACCTCATCCAACCTTACGTAAAATTATTTTATCAACATCAATTGCTGAAACATCAATAACTATTGATGATGTTATTTATGTTATTGATACTGGTCGAACAAAAGCTAGTGATTATGATCTTGAAACACAAGGCAAATGTCTTTTACCAACACATGTTTCACGAGCTAATTTACTTCAACGAAAAGGTTTTATTCAAATAAAAATTGACTTATTAAATCTGCATATATTTTTCTTGCATAGGACGAGCTGGTCGAACTCAGCCAGGGGAATGTTATCGTTTATTTACGCGTTGTAATGAACGTCTTTCGTTTATTGATTTTCCTCAAGCTGAAATGATTACATCACGTTTAGATAATATTTATTTACAAGCTAAATTATTTGACATAACAGATGTTAAAACATTTCTACAAGATGCACTTGATCCACCATCAACTGAAGCTATTGAACATGCAGAAAAATTTCTATATGATATTGGAGCATTAATATCTAATACAAATGAATTAACATCAATGGGAAGAATTCTTGCTCAGTAAGATCAGTATATGCTAATCATTTTTTCTATTACAAGAAAAGTTATCAGAGATATTTCATACAAAAGCTGTCCTTAAAATCTCTATATAATAAAATAGGTAATTTCTTATGAATATTTTTAGTTTACCAATGGCACCTCAAATTGGTAAATTATTAATTCTTGGTTATTTATTTTCGTGTTTTGATCCAATTTTAACCATTGCATCAATACTAAGTTATCGAGATCCGTAAGAATCTTTTTTTGTTTTTGTGAACAATTAAAATACATCTTATTTTCTATATTTAAAGTTTTGTTACTCCAATTGATAAAATTCAAGAAATTAAAGAAACACGTCAACGTTTTGGTGAACGAACAATGTCTGATCATTTAATGTTAGTAAATATATATAAACAATGGAAAAATCAACGAACCTATCGTGATAAAAATCAATTTTGTTACGAAAATTTTCTTAATTCTAATCATATGAAAATGATTGATAAAGTACGAAATCAATTAAGACATCTTATACAAGATTATTTTGCTTCATACACAGGTTGAATGAATAATAAAACTAAATTATAATAAATTCATGTTCTTTGTTTTTAACATATATATATAGGCGATGCTAATAAAAATCAAAATAATAATGATTTAATATGTGCTTTAATGTGTGCTGGACTTTATCCAAATATTGCACGTATTCGTTTATCACCAAATAAATCATCAAAACGACCATGTTTATTAGAAACCAAATTTGAAAAACGAATTTTAATACATCCAAGATCAATTAATGCTCAATTAAGGGTAAATTTAAATAGTTGTCTTTATCGTAACTAAATCTTTTGAATTAATTTCTTAAAGGATGATGACATTCGTCGATCATCTGCACAATCAACTTTAATTGTTTATCATGAAAAAATTCGTACATCAAGTATATTCATTCATGATATAAGTTTTATATCTACATATGCATTATTATTTTTTGGTAAAACACAAATCTCAAGAGAAAAATCTTCAGATTCAACAAATAGTATTATTTTAGTTGATAATTGGATACAAATTAATATTGATAATAAAACAAATGAATTAATTTATGAATTAAAAGAAAAATTTAATTATTTAGTAGAAAAAAAAGCATTGAAGAAAAATATTTTTCTTGAAAATGAACAAGATTTAATTGATACAATAATTCATTTTATAACAAAACAAGATAAAAATTTATTAATACAAAATAAATTAATTGATGATCTTTCAAAGAATAAAACAATTTGTGAAGATTGGGATGACTAAATGATATAATCATTAAAATTAAATTTCTATTTTTGTTATATATGTATATCATATTTTAAATTCCAGACAACAAAACATGTAAAAATGGAGATTTGTTTTGGTTATTTTGTTTTAGATATAGTATATATTTTTCTAAGTTCTAATTTTATTTGGACAATGTAATGTCGAATAATCCAAATGAACCCATACCAACGGTGCGTCTTCACCATCACCAACAACAACGACCACCACCAGTTACAGTTGATGGTGATACGATGGAACGATTATTTCAAGCATTATTCTATCGTATTGCTGTTCTCTATGCTCGAACCATTCCAAAACACATTCGTCGAATAGGTGAAACGGCAATACTTGTTATGGTAAAAAAACACGAAAATTTCAAAATGTTTTTATTCAATTTTCCTTAGCTAATAGATTACCAATGAATCTGATGTTTAGAAATTGCTGAGCGAGTCTCCATGTGGGCATTACTTCTAGAGATAATCGTAATTTCATGTTCTCTTTAGACATATGTTTAGAACTGTTTCTTCGAGTTCAGAGCTAAATAACTTCTAATAATAATTTTTTCTTGCAATTTATCAATATACGAAAACTATTTTAGGCAATCATTTGTATGACTTTACTTATTTATCTTCATATTGTAATTAATCAAAAACCATTGACGTGTCTTTCGCATCTACATAATAATTGGCCAAAACAAGGTGTACTTCGTATTGAATTATTTTTTGAATCTCCACCGAAAGATTATAGTCTTGAACAATCGTATGCGAAAGAATTTTACAATTATTATAATAATAATAGTGAAGAACATCTTTTCTTAGCAAAACAAAATGAATCTGTAAGAAAATAAAACTAAAATTTTTTTAATAATTTGAATTTACTCTTCTTTATTCATTATTAAAGATTTCTCCTATAAGTAAAAACTCGGTTGAACAAACAAAAAATGATCTATTAGAAAAATCTTATCCAAATATGAGTATTCGTTCTTCTTTATTGTCATCACTTGATCGTACAAATGAATTTTTAACTGAAAATGAAACAATAAAAAGTGCACAACTTATTGATAATAATGATACAGAAGATAATGAATCAATATTTAATTTGATATATAATTATTTATTTGATTTTGATTGGCTTCAACAATTATTAATTGAAGAACAACATATCCTTGAATATTCACTTGAGTATGGATTTTTACGTTTATCACCAAAAACAAGAAAAAGACTTAATATTGAAGTTTTACTTGTTACGCTAGGTAAAGCTTTTGTTTACTGAAATTTAAAAAGATCTTAACTAATTTTAATCAGTTTAAAACATTAAAAATAATAAGAAATATCAAATGTAGTTAATTTAAATGGCGTAAAAGAATTATCGTTTTTTTTCAGAGGTTCATTAGTACAGACATATCTTTTGATTATTAGTTATATGTAAACAGAACTATAAATAGTCGTTATGATTATTTTACTATTGAACAAATGATTATAGCATATATATTGACGTCAAGAACATATAATTTTGTTAGTAAAGTTAATTATTCTATCTACTATTATATTAATCATAGTATGATTGTTATATTGTTTATTTTTAATTAAAAAGATATGACAAATAATACATGTTTTGGTGGTAGTTTAAATCGATTTATACTTGATCAATTTCTTGGTTATCAAGAAATATTGATGTCTGGCATAAAACAATTAGCTGAAAAAGAAGCTCATAAAGGTAAAAATTTATTAAAATAATAGATTATTGAAAAAACAATTTCCTTCTATTTAGGTTATGTTCGAAATGTAATGACACAAGATCATTTTCGTTTTGTTAGTACATTACAAAATCGTCGATGGTGGACTTATCTAGTTGCTTTATTTATTATGGTTATATTCGTAAGTTTAATTATTAATATATATATATATTAATTCCATTTCATTTATTTCAATTTAGACAATTAGTATCTCAATGCTTCTTCGTTATTCACATTTTCAAATCTTTCTTTTCATTGGTTAGTTATACTATGAGAGACAAAAAAAATCTATATAAAATTTTTTTAGTTGATCTTCTACGTATGATGGAACATAATGCATCTGTTGTGTTTCCTGCTGCACCATTATTAACAGTGATATTAGCATTGATTGGTAAAAAAGATTGATTTTAATGAAAAAAAGAAAGAAGTATATTGTATGTTATAGGTATGGAAGCAATTATGTCGGAATTTTTTAATGATGCATCAACTGGTAATAATTATTTTAAGCTAGGCATTTTTACTGACTTGAGATTTTATTAGTTGAAAATTTTTTTTCTCATGACTTTTTTCTTTCTTTAGCTTTTTATATTATTCTTGTTGTGTGGATATCAGATCAATATGATAGTATATGTTGCCATACACCACTAAGTAAACGTCACTGGGTTCGGTAAGTTCATTATTTTGATTGAAAAACGAATAGATTTATCTATTTTTTTAAAAGATTTTTTTATTTATATCATTTTGCATTTTATGCATATCATGCTCGATATAATGGTCAATATTCAGGTTTAGCATTAGTAACAAGCTGTTGTTTTATAGTTCATTCAATGTTTTATTTTTTTCATCATTTTGAATTACCTGTTATTGAAGCTCAACTTGTTCATGTAGTTGTTGATCAAAATAGTGCAACACAACCATCGACGCCAACAACAGAGAGAAATGAAGGAGAAACTTCACCAACATCTTGAAAATCCCTATTTATTATCAATTAAATGTGTATATCATTTAATATTCTTTTTTTTTGTTAGACTTTCTAATGAGTGTATACCACGAAGACTTTTATTTTTATCTTATGTGTAGTGATGTGACTGTATTTTTTTTCCTTTAAACAAGTGTATTGATAAATATAATCTCATACACGTATTCATATTCATTCATGTTTTTTTATTTGGTAATAAAAAGGATTAAAATCAAAGAGAAATAGTCAATTTTAAAAAATATCTATCAATGAAAAGACAAGAATGATGGAAAATTAAAGCAACTGAAATATATCAGTTGAAGGACAGTAATCCTTTTGAGATGAAACTCTTTCTTTGACATAAAAGTTAATAAATAAGTTTAATTAAAAACAATTCATTTTTTTATTTTTAATGAACTTTATTCATCATTTCGAGTCGAGTGTAACACAAATGTATATTATTGAACAGAATAATATATTAACAATAAATACCCAGAAACAAAAGCTTTCAGTATATGCACATGTATATTTATATGTGTTCCACGTTCTCAAATAATTAAATAACGTTATTCTCTTTCTCGTAGGGAAGAATCCAGTAAGAATAAATTGTTTGCTTGCTTGTGTACCCGTACCGTCACTAATTGACCCGAAAATAATGTGAATAGAGATCGAAAAACTCAAATCTGAAATCGGCTTTTTAAAATAGTTTGCTAGTAGTAAAGACACATCGTTTCTACGAGAAAGAACTACGCTAGTTTTCAGACCAACGTTACTTTGTATCAAATATTGATGAATTAGTAGATATAATTTATTCTTTTTATGGATCATTTTAACAAGTATTACATTCGCAGATTATTTATATATATTTGTTTTTGTCTGGAGACAATCAATTGTCATATCCATATGTTTTGTAAATTGATTTAACTGCTACAGAAGAAAAACATATAGCCAATAATCTTTAATATCATCAATTGATGGAATTCATATATATTTTAGTTTTAAACAACGAAGCAATTTCTTTCGAATTATTCGATTAATACAATAATTTAATTACTCTTAATAATGTAAGAAATATGCTAATCATTAAAGAAAAGAAAATTAATGTGTATTTTTCTTATTGTGAAAACAATTATATTAATAATGAAATTTGAAAATATTTACTACATAACATAAAATAACATCTTTTATTTTTGTTTTTCTAATTGATAATGTTTTAAATACATAAAAAACAGACAAAACAAAAAATTAACAATATTAAAATCTTCGTAGTTTATTAATTAATTGTCCAAGACTTGTTCGAAAAGCAATTCCACTAAATGAATAAAGAAAAAAATTTATTGAATACGATGCATATGATACAAAATGTGTTAATGTAACTCCCATGTAAAGTATATGTATAGCTAATTTATCTTCATGTGTTGTTCCATATTGTAATAGTGAAGATGTATTTGTTGCATTAGAATGTATTGAAAGTTCTGTTTTTAAATCTTTATTTTGATTAAGTTGTTCAGTTAGTATTCTTTCGATAATGACTGTATAAATTTTAGTTGCAATTGCAAATAAATGTGCAGGAGCATTAAGAATAAGAAAACATGTTGAAACAAGAACAAGCATACGTGTAACACGTATTGATTGTGATGCTCTTGTTGATACTTTAGAAGTAAGTTCATTATCATTTGATGGATATGAAAATTTTTTTGTTGCTCGAGTTGTAAATGAACCATTTGAGGATTTTTTTCTAGGGTGAGAATGTCTTTTTTTGAATAACATTTTTGAACGAGTTCTCGATGGAGATCGATAGAAATTTGATGATGTTTCAGAATTTGCACGTTCTAATAACTAAAAAGAGAAAAAAAGAGTCGATGAGCGATTATTATTATCTTGTATAATAGAATTGATGTCTTAAAGAAAAATAGTTTTTTGTGCATTACGACAGAATCATATTTAAATTGCTTGAATTTCTCTTTGGCACTTTCTGCAAATCACTTATGGACTAATTCACATGTATTACTTTAAATAATGTTTTTTTTCTCATTATTTACACGAAAGGATTGAGTTTTTTTTTTTGTCATAAAAAAACCTATTCAATTTTATTTTATTATTCATTATGATTGTATAAATATTTTTCACTGAAAAAGGATCTTATAACAAGAAATGTCAGTTATTATTTGATTATCTTATTTAAGTCTACTTGACCTGTCATTTTTCTCTTAGTACTATTGTTCCTAATTAAATATGTATTTATAGTCTAATAAATTCTTGACATATGAGATCATATGTATGTTATGATGTCGTCTTACAAGAGAACATATCAAATATCAATTTGATTCAGAGCTGAATCTTCTCGAATTTTATATACTTTATTAAAGTATCTCTATTGGAAAAAAACAAAGTGTTTTTATTATCTATTGTTAAGTAAATTGAACACCTCTTTTGTTTTATCTCATCAATAAAAGTCACTGATTCAAGAAAAATAAATGATACATCAATGGATTAAAAAGTTTCGAGAAAGATTAATACTAGACTTATGTTTTCCTTCTTTTCTTATTGTATTATAAATTAAATATACTGATTCTTTTCATGTACAAGGAATAAATCGTGTCAAATAGATAGTGTGTACTTGATTGGATATTCATTTTGCTTGTTTCAATTTATATTGCCTGAGACAAAAATTTTTTTTTTCAGATAATATACTTGACAAAGTTGACGTGTTCCTTTTTTTGTTTTGTCCTCGAAAACAAATGACGAGTACTGATTCTTTCTTTTTATAGTAGACAAAGTTTAATAGGGTCTATAATATATATTACGCATCAATCTAAAATCGAACTGACACATGCCTTTTTATTATCTTGTTCGTTGAATAAGACATTCTATTAACATGAGAACTATATTACCTTTCAAATATCCTTACACTATCGAATAAATACTCTACTGAAACCTCGTTTAAAAATAATGACATCTAGTCTATTATATTAGTAATTACACACGAATGACAAAATTCATGTAAAATGAAGACCTATAATTTAAAACGGAATAACTGATGTGAGTTCTGGATATTTTTAAATATATACAAGGAAATACTAATTTTTTTCTTTTTTGCCTTTGGCTTTTTAGTATTAGTTTTAATGTATATTTATTAAGGTTATTTTACTTACTGATGAAATAGATGGTCGATAGATTCGATTTTCTAATTCAGCTAATGATTGTTTTTTTCTTGGATATTTAATTTCAATATTATCATTTCCATCAAAATGACTATATGCAGCAGTAATATTTGTTGCAGGATTATAATCTAACTCTAATGTATCTTCAGGATTATATGCTTTATAACTATTTTTTGATAATTTTCTTTTTCTTATTAATATTGATTGTATACTAATTGGTGAACGAGAATGTTTACGAATATAATTCATAATAAGTATATTAAATATTAAAATAAGAAAAAATGGAATAATAAAAGAAAGTAAAGCATCAGCTATAAACCAGTTGAGGTGTAATTCTTCATGACATTCTATATAAAGAGTATTACGAGACATGAATCCACAGAATAATGTACTTAATAATAATATTAATAAAAGGGAAATAATTGGTGATGAACGACGCTGTGAAGCAGCTTTAAATGGATAACGAACAGCACAATAACGTTGAATAGTAAATGAAACTGTATACAATGCTGATAAGAGTTCGGCTAGATGACTAAGAAATGATATAATTATACAAAGACGATCCACTTTTTGTTTGGTCATATCATGTATTACACGAATTAATAATGCCGTATTAAAAAGAAGATCACTTAGAGCTAAAAAAAAGAAATACATGTACTTATTACTATTTAAGTTCAACACATTCAACTGTATTTCTCTGCGATTTTCTGTTTTTATTAAATTCTTTTATATTACAAAAACGTTTTTCAGGATAATAAATCTCAACTTTTCTAACTATAATTTAATGAATAATAATTCTTTTATAAATATGATGTACGAGAATAAACAAAATATATCAATGTAATTATTACTAGAAATACAATAGTAAAAAATTATATATTTACCTAATGCAATTAATGTCCATTTATTCTTTAAATTTTTTGTAATATTATTTTTTGATAGAAGAATAACAGTTGATGTATTTGTAACAAGACCAATGAGTGCAATTATAAAAATATATGGGTAAGAGATTTGAGTCAGAATCGAATGAATTTTTTGAAATCGATAATAATGTGGTAAATTCTGAACTGATGATGTTAATGTTATTACAGTTGATATATTTGTTGTTGTCGCCATTTGTAACTAATGGAATGCTTATTGTTTCTTACTGGATTGTTTTGACAGACTAAAATACGATAACTAACTTTAGATATATATATAATAATGAGTTTCTTTTTTTTTCTTCTTTTTTTCCTTTGGCTCTTCATTTACAAGTGATGTTTTTTGTCTTTTCTGTATGCTGTCTATTCTATACTATAGAAGTCTTACTATACTAGTGACAGTTCAATATATATAATCAAATGATATTGTCACGACATATGTAGAATAAAAGAATGATCTTGTTCACGAAGATTTTATTATTTCGAGATTTAATTCAAAAAGACAACTCTTCATAAGAACTCATATTTCAAAGATCAAAAAATGTAATTTCATTATATAATACTGAAACAGTCGTAATAAACTCTAAGAACTTATACATGTTTTACTGGTGCATTTCAATAATTACTTAGTATTTTCTTTTGTTAATTATAGAGAACTGATTTCTAGGGTAGAAAAAAAAAGAATATTCTATTGATAATAATCTACAATACACAAAATTCTATTGTCAATCAAATGTATAATAATAGCACTTCATAAAAGTAATTTTCTTTTAAACGAGATTATTCTATGTAAAGATTATTTTTATTCTTATTCTCAATAGATGTAGAAAAGAAAACCAGGTAGAACTAGAAGAATATTTTCTTCAAAGGCAAAGAACATTAGATATTTATTGATAAATACAGATGTACATAATTTATAGAAAATTATATAACAAAATATATCTTAATAAATCATGAATAAAACGACAAGGCTTCTCTCAAATGACATAAAAAAATAAAATGTAAAACATGATGTGACATACACAAACTTAATTAGTTTTTTAAAGTGCAGGTCATTTATCAAACAAATATTATTATCAATTATTCTCAAATGGAAAATGATAAAACTATTTAAAAATAAACTTGTCTTTATATTTTAAATTAATTTACCTGATAGTAGAATTTGTGACTGTAAAAATAATTATTTGTGTTGACAAATCATTTCCTATTTATGAGAAAAAAATAGATCTCATACATAGGTTATATGATAACAGAATGTCATCCTCATAGCAAAATATTGTCATTCGCTAGACTAAACTTACATTCATGTGTAAAATTATTTCATTCAAATTTCTTTTTTGATGCGCTTTATACCGTGTATCCTTTTTCGATATAAAAACAATGCTTACTAGACAACCTTCTTTCTTCTTAACGTCAAGCAAAATTATACGTAATGAAGAAAAAAAAATTGTGGATGCCATAAATTTTGATAAATGATAGACTGGATGTCACATATCCGATTACAATCAAAATCAGCTAAACACAGCTGCATACTTTTTGCAACATACTATTTTTTAAAGAAAATATTTATCGAGGAAAAATTCTTAGATATCTATCTTTGTATGCCTTTTTTTTGTTATGCGAAAAAATTAATTTACAAATATGCTGAATTTCTACTTCGATAGGAAATATAATAATCTTTTTGTGAAATTCGATAAATGTATTGATGATTTTATTTATAGCTAAGGTTCTCGGTTAAGAAAGGTTAGGTTAATTCGTTCTAGAAAGCTGTCTGACTTATTTTTGGGTAAAATATCACAAATTAGTTTGTCTGTTGTGTCTGTCAATAAGTCATATATGAGTGGTTTCTAACAAATTGTCTGGACTATTATGACAAATTGTAGGGCATCGTAATTTATAAAACGATTACAAACCATGTTTGCCAAAAACAGTATACTTTTCTTATTGTTTTCAATCTACACATAGAAATGAATAACAGTTATACGATAAACAAAAGACGAATGTTGACATCTCAAATAATACATTATATATTATTCTATGAATCAATCAAATAGTTTTTTTTTCTATTAATATTTGCATCTGCCTTTGAGTGCTAAGAAAAAAGGATTGGAAGTGCTGCGGAGAATAGATATAGTGTATAGAATGCAAATATAGAAAGGAAAATTTTGATCATCTAATTCTATGCAAGATTTATCAGCAAACTATACTATTCTATAAGAAATATGATAGATTAGAAAATAGATGTACTTAAAGAATATTTTGAATAATTGCTTTTCTAAATGATTATAATAAGATTTTATTGTAAAAATTCATCTATTAGTATATAAAATATAGAAAAATTAGGGATAAAATAAAAATAATAATCAATACATTGATAAGATGTTTTTTTTGTACTCAGATTACGTACATTTGAGACGACAGTCTTTTTACAAGAATATTACTTGGATAGATTAAGTGTAAAACATATTTTTGTCATATACAAGGTGAATTATGAAAAAAATAACAAATTAATCAAAGAAATGTCATTCCTCGATGGATTACAATATTATTATAATGACGAATCAAATGTGAATAGGAAGTATTTCGATAAGAAATTTTAATTATATTATAATATGATTAACAAACAATCGAATATTTTCTTTCAAATTAATGAATCGCAGGAGTCGAAACATATTTTTGAATATTATTATTTAAACAATAGTAATTACATTTGATGAACTCTAATAATGAAGATAAAATGTCAATGTTATTTAGTACAAGAGTTTATCAGATGTTAATTACGATGATTAATTCTTTCTTTCTAAAATAAATCTTATAACAATAAACGGATATTAGTTGTAATTCACATTGAGATTTTGTTTTCCTTATTATATTTTATAAATAAATTCAGAAGAACGACACCCTGGATGATTGTTTGTTTGGCCTTGGCTTTATAAAAGCATGCTGTTATGAACGACTAATCATCAAATTTCAGTTAGACTTGTAATTAGATTAAACATGAAGATCGATGATCGCTTTTAGCTACTTCTATATCATTGTTTCATATTAATTAAAACCAGATCTGTTTATTAAAGAAACAATCGAACAATGTCTTATATTAATTAGTAATATGTGAAAATATTTTGTAACAAACAAGAAAATGTCTGCTGTCTATTCAAATGATGAACCATAGTAATTGTTGGTTATAGCCACTGTAACTGATAAAGTCCTTCGGGGTAAGTCGAATTACTCCAGCAAAATAACTAGAACTTGATTTCTCCATCTCTTAACTCGTTTTTTATTACGTCTTATGCAATAAAAAATGATACCATTCGATAGCCCGAAGTATTTTCTATGGGACCTAAGAATATCTCGATGAACGTACGAGCCATTGTAATGTATTAATTAAAATACTGAGACCACTATCAGCCACTTTAAAAAATTGAAAAATGAATTTGGGGTAATTCGGATTACTCCAGTTATTTTAGCTGAAGGCAACTTCTGAAATCTCTACCGTCTTTGCGATACAGATTCAACAAGTACATCTTAATACAAAATTGCTCGCCTCATTTTTTTTCTCTTTACATATAAAATAGTATGATATTGAACGGAATTAATCAAGTATCTTTCTAATGTATTGACTCATCGAAAAAAGAAATCTTTATTGAAAGCATATTGATGAAGTATGTATGCTATAACCACAAATACGACATAATGTTATAATGATGTACTTAAAAGACCTGCATGATCAAGTGAAATTATAGCCCAACTCGTGATAATCAAACCAAAAAATGATTGTACAAAAAGATAAACTGAACATGAATTTAATCGACGTTGTTTTTGTGATAATATTATATGACCTAAATTTGCAAATGCAGCAATTGTAGATAAAAATATAGTGAGGTATATGTTGTTGAATAAGAGGAAGTGTATCTGCAATGGACATAATGGTACAATCCTATAGGAATATAAGTGAAGTAAACTGAATTGAGTTAGAAATATTTATTCTATTAATGTTGAAGAAAATCTTATGAACTAAAAATAAAGACTTATATCACAGTATTTTATCAAAAAAAGTAAGGAAGCTGAACGTATGCATGGATTAACAAAGAATATCTTTGGTATAATTCTTCTTGGTACGAAATTAAAAAATCTTTAACTGATAGTTCTACTATCATTAAATTCTATTTCATCGTAATGTTAAAAAAAACATACATTGTGCATATGTAGATTTAATATGATACGACTCGAGAGAAAACTATAATTGATTTAACTATTCATATTAACTGAAATGTATTTTTTCTTCCTATATTTTATTTACTTTATTTTTAATTATGTTGAATAAAAATAATTATACAAAAGAGATAATACATGTTGTTCATTTAAATAAATCAAATACAATTTGTGCTATACACATCTCGTATAAATATTTATCGGAAAAGTATAATAATTGTTGAACAAAATAACACATTTATTTTTACATTAATTAAGTGATGTATTAAATTTGTTTTTTATTATAGCAGATGCTGATTTTCTTATTTATATTAAATATATCATATGCGATGATTGATAATTATTGACGAAAATAAGATCATGTAATTTCCATTGTTCTTCTGGTAAATGTAATAAAATAATCGATAAATCGACACCTGGCGTATGATTATGAGGAATCAATGTTATTTGAATTAGTACAAGATAAAAAAATTTAAATACAAAAATACATGCGAAGATAAGAAAAATAATTGTTGACTGAATATTATTAGGCATATAACGTCATTAACTAGTTCTGGAGAGATATGAATAATAGGCAATTATTGTCGAAAGGATAAATTTGGTTCTAACTATCTTCATATATATTTTGAAAAACTTATGTTTCGACATGTTTTATTAACACATTTCATTTCAAAAATAAAATAAAATCGATGATTCAATATTTACAAGATAACTTTCACTTATATAGACTAACTTACAAAATGTTCTTTTAATTTTCCAAATAATCTTTCGTAGTTCTCAATTATATTTTTATTTGTTTTTGAGCAAGTCTTTTTATTAAGAACAAATATACCGTTCTCAATTCTTTGCATATATTTAAATCATGAATTCAATACGATATGTCGAAGAATTTTATTGTAAAATATTTTACATTAATTAGAGATGTATATTTGACAGATATGTACAAATATTATTTGAACTATTTCAGAAATGATACCCATCTCCACAGTAGCTATCGAGCCAATAAAACAGGTTTTTATGGTAAATTTTACATCAACTATCTGAACACGCTCACACATACAAAGAGGCATAATTCTAATTCAAATCTGTCGATTATGCTAACAGTTAAACAATCTTCATACAGTGAAAAACAATAAGAACACAAGCAGATAAATTAAATTTAACTGCCTATTTTCGATCGATGCTTAAGATATGAAAATTTAATTATTTTCACCTAAAATATATTCTTCATTTACTAACAGTCAAACATTAAGAACTATCTCGATACTTGCCAGTATTTCGTTCTATTTTTAAAAATATATTTTAACCAAAATATGTTATATAGTATGATGTTTCAAATAATTTAATAAATAGAAAGATAATCATTAGCTTTATTAATTATTAAATAAACATTAAAACAAGTTTCAAGTTAATTTATATTGCAAAAAGAAAACTTTTTCTTTTGAACACGAAGAATATTTTATCTTTAAATAGCTGATTAAAGATATTTCGTCGTATTACCATAGTTTATTGTATGATGATGACGACATTCGTATTTTTTTTCCTTCTACTTTTTTGTGTATATTTTTTTGTTGTTTTTGTATAACTAACATCACTCATTGCAATATTTATTTCGTTTACCAATCAGATTAATCTTCTTTTCTTTTTTAATGATATACTAGTTATTAACAGTGAAGCAAGTATTCGCTGGAGAACAGATTGTAACAAATGTAGTTCATGAAAAAGAATCCATGTAAAATATAATAACTAATAACTATCAAAAGAAGATTATTATCAATACGGATTGGTACACTATCAAAAATTGATATTGATGTATATTTAGAATCATAGAAAATAGTGATGATTATCGATTAAAGAAATCGCCTTGAGATATATTTTTTTTAAATGATAGAACATTTTGATAGCGTGTATCGTTTAATTTTTTAGATGTTTAACTTTTGATTGTTGTTTTGTATATTCAAATCTATTTTTAATCATTTGCTTCGGTCTGTTGCTCATATTCTATTGAGACGATCGTTATAATACTTCTGTTCGAATCAGAAATGGATTGGAATAAACTGCCAAAATTCAATTTAAACTTCATCAATATGCAATATTTTGTACTGCAGATGCTCTTGTGTGAAAAAATACATTTCTCTTCTATATCGATTGAGACATTATCCAGTTCTTTATTGTACTGGTTAAGTGAATTATAACAGATTAGTAGCTGACCGAAGGAAAAGAAGAGTTTTTGACTATTTTAAATTACGTTAATTTAACAGAGATAATTATCTCCTTTTTCATCCAACAAAATTCTAGGGAAGAATTATATATATACGCATGTCAGAGAGTATAGATGACGATAAAAAAAGAAAGAAGCATGCGTGTACACGTCATCATATTGTTGGTGATAAATAGACAAAGTAATTCAGTACGTTTGAATTGCTATGTATAAAACACATCGACGTCAATAGACATATGTAATCTGTCAAGTTAAAAACAATACATTCAGCTAAAATAACGAAATAAAAAAAAACATGATATAAATCTGTATTATTGACGTTGATAATAGACATACGTGTATATAACGAACAATTACTTTCCCTTTATATAGAGGATATCTGCTTTACATTCAAACCAAATTTACTTTTATTTTTGTCGCTTTTTATAATCACATAGATATATTTGTCAGTAAGTATTTGTTGTAAGCAGTACGCACAAGTCAGTTTGTTAGCCATCTTATTAAAATAAAACGAATAGTGATGATACAACTTGTTTGGTAATGCTGGCAAAAGAAATATGTGGAGCTTAAATTATGTCCATAGATTCAACTTGATATAACTGATAAAACCTCAGACGAGTTTTGCTTCATGTGATTTCTGTTCCAATTATACTGAGATGATATTAAATTTAAATGAAAGTCTTCTAGAACAATATTCATTCGAGATTTTATTAGATATATATAGTCTAATCTATGAATAAAATATGAGTTTCGAAGCTTTTCATCAGTTTTCGTTGTTCATTGATGAGAAAATATTTTTATTTATCTTTTAGATCTATTTCAAAACATCTTCTCAGATTAAACAAGCACAGAATGACGTTTCGTCATAATGATAGTAATTCCGAAAATGATATCACGAAAAAGGAATCAAATAATCGGAATAATAAAGATACATCGAGTCACATTTCAGTTGAGAGTGATAACATATCAATAGTATCTGGTGAAAAACATCGATTTACCTTTTTATCAAGAATTCCGTTAGTATTATTTTATTATTTATTAAGAGAATGAAAGTGAGAATGTTTGATTGTTAAATAGTCTATTAAGAAAGTCAACAAAACCATTGAAGAATACATCAAATCGTCGAATAAAATTATTAGAAATTTATAAATTTGCTGACAAAGTTGATATTCTTCTAATGATTATTGGAATAATTGCTGGTTAGTTATAGTTTTTATTAAAAAATGTAATAATTCTTTTTGTTTTATTTTGAGCATTGGCCACTGGTGGTAAGTTACTACAGAGGAGAAAAGAATAGATGCAATACTAATGAATTATTCTTTCTTAGTTTCTTATGCAACAATGTTTTATTTTAATCGCCAGCTACTTGATAACCTTATTCTTTTGGGCAATAATAGCATGAAAACAACAAGTACAAATCAATATCCAGCTGATTCAAATGAATGGTAATGATACTGTAATTTTTCTAGAAATATTGTTTAATTTGCTTTTTTAGTCAAGCCACCTATTCATCCAATGAATATAATATAACATTACCATATAATGCTATACAATCGATTAGTAAAAATTATATTATCCTTGGTTGTATAAGTATATTTCTTTATTGGGTGGCATGGGCAAGTTGGATGACTACAGCTGAAAGACAAATACGACGTATTCGGTAGAGAAAAAAGATAATTTATAATTTGTGTTATATCTGTAAATATTCATATGTATAGTTATAAACTTTTTCGAAATATTCTTTATCAAGAAATCGGTTGGTTTGATGTTCATAGTATTGGTGAATTAAACAATCGTCTTAATGATGATCTAGGTAAATGACTAACAAATTTTGATAATTTTCTCGCTGATGAGTATGTTTTTACTTTATTAGATAAAGTTAAAAACGGCATCAAGTATGAAGAACATAACAGATTTTCATTTATTTAATTTATTTTATCTAGTGAAAAAGTACCGGATTTTGTGTCACTAGTTTCAAGAGCAATTTGTCTGCTTATATATGGTTTGATAATTGGATGGAAATTATCACTTGTCTTTTTATCAGTATCACCTTTATTTATTCTTATGTATAAAATAACTATTGTAGTAAGTAATATAACAATAAGAAACTGATTTTATTTTATCTATATTGATGGATTTGTGTTACTTATAGATAATTGTTAAATACAGTGCCAAAGAGATAGAAGCATATAGTTTAGCATCATCAATTACTGACGAAGCATTAGGAAATATTCGAACAGTAACATCATTTCATGGTCAACAGAAAGAGGAAGAGCGGTTCGTATTATTATTTAATATATAACTATCAATTATTTTCCATACATAGATATAGCCAGAATCTATTCTCAGCAACAAAAGTTGGAATTAAAAAAAGTTTGTGCATGGGTGTAAGTCAAGGTCTTGGACAACTTCTCAGTTTTTCAGCTATTACATTAACATTTTGGTATGGTTTGAAATTAACACGAACTGAAAGTCAGCATTATACACCTGGAACGTTATTCATGGTAAGTTTATTAATATCAAAATAGATTTTTTAGATTATTTTCAAATAATTTAGGTATTAACCTCATGTCTAGTACGTTGATTTTCTTTCTTTGATTAAAATAAATAAATAAACAAATGAAATACTCTGTTAAATAGACTGCAACAGTTTTAGCAACACAATTTATCCCATGCTTTCGCTCGTTTGCAGAAGCGTCAGCTAGTGGAAGTTTTGTATTTGATATGATCGAACGAGTAAACTACAGATCATTTTCTTGTATAGCAAAAATTGTATTGATTTATTTATTAGAAGACAAAAATTAATGTTTCGGATGATGAAGGAAAGAAACCAGAAATAATCAAGGGTGATATTGAATTTAAAAATGTAAAATTTAGTTATCCTACACGACAAGAATCTTATGTATGATTATTTCTTCTCATTATAATGATTAAAATCTTTTTTATATTTAAGATTTTACAAAATTTCTCAATGAAAATACCATCTGGTAAAACGATTGCTTTAGTTGGAGCATCTGGTTGTGGCAGTAAGTACTGGCCTTTCTCCAATAATAATCTTTTATTTATATAATTAGAAAGTACTATTATTCAATTGATACAACGTTTCTATGATTCAGATAATGGTCAAATATTGATTGATGGACATGATATAAAAACATTGAATGTGGCTTGGCTTCGTTTACATATTGGAATTGTTAGTCAAGAACCAGTTCTGTTTGATGGATCGATCGAAGAGAATATTCGATTAGGAAAACTAGATGCAACAGATGAGGAAGTTATTGCTGCAGCTAAATTAGCTAATGCACATAATTTCATTATGGATTTTCCTGAGGTTGGTATCAAATGAAGTTTTTCATATTTCCTCTCATTTATATGAATTATCTCTAGAATTATAAGACAATATCAGGTGATAAACTAAGTGGTGGTGAAAAACAACGAGGTTTGAATTATTACCTAATAATATAAAATTTGTTGTTTTATTTTTATTATTGATTAGTTGTTATTGCTCGTGCACTCATCTCGAATCCAAAAATCTTATTATTAGATGAAGCAACTAGTGCATTAGGTATAATCAATATATTTGTATATCTTTAGTTAAAGAAATATTTCATATACATATGTGTACATAGATTATACAAGTGAACGAATTGTACAAGATGCATTAGATAATGCAAAACAAGGTCGAACAACAATTGTTGTTGCACATCGTTTAAGTACTATTCGAAATGCCGACATAATTATTGGATTGAATGATGGGCAAACAGTTGAGTATGGTACACATGATGAACTAATGAAATACAAAGGACTTTATTATGAACTAGTAAATGAGCAAGGTGTAGACAAACAATATGAATCATTATCTGAAACAGATATGGAAGAAGAAGCTAAATTAAAGCAATCATATACTCAAGTATTATCCAGTGAGTTATTTCATATAGTTTTGAAATATGTTTATATATTATTTTAGCCATTCGTGAAAATATCAGAGAATTGAACGACTATATTGAAGAGAAAGAAATTGATGATACTGCAACATCATTATTCGATGATTCTATGGAGAAAAAGCAAAAGAAAAAGTTTCATTTAATGTTTCTATTTCAAATATTAAAATTTAACATACCAGAATGGCATTGGATCTTAATTGGTTGTATAGCATCCCTTATTCTTGGTGTTATTTCACCAGCATTTGCATATTTATATACGGGAATTTATGGTTCATTTGCTGAATTAAATGAAGATAAACAGACACGATTCATGAACTTTTCTACCATCGGTATTTTGTTTTTGGGTGTTGTTGGTGCACTTTGTCAATTTATTCTAAATTTTGCATTTGGAAAATCTGGTGAAGAACTTACAGCTCGCATGCGTAGATTAACATTTTCATCTTTACTTCGACAAGAAATGAGTTATTATGATATGAAAGAAAATTCTGTTAATGTTCTAAGTACACGACTGGCGTCAGATACAGCAGCTGTTAAGGTATGCTCAAATGGCATAAAGATATCTTTGTTTTATGATTAATCGGTAATAAATATTCTAGGGATTAACAGGAATTCATATTGGTATTATTATGCAAGGATTCAGTGCATTAGCAGCGTGTTTTACTATAGGATTTATTTCTGGTTGGAAATTGACTTTAGTTCTTTCATGTTTCATACCCATTCTGTTCTTGTCAAGCAAATTACAAGGACAAAGGCAAGGTAACGTAAGTAAAACTCAAGATAAAGATTCGTATTCTGAACAAGGTGGGAAGGTAAATAGACGTAAAAAGAAAATACTATATTTATATTGACTTCATCTTTATATATTCTATTTAGTACGCTTCTGAAGCTATAAAACATATTCGAACTGTAGTCGCTCTCCATCAAGAAAATCATTTTATCAACATTTATGAACAATTTTTTGAACAACAATTCAAGTATAAAATTATTGATTTTCGCATTACATCCAAATAATTAAATATTTAGAATAAATATGTGTTGTCTACATACAACAGCATTGGGTGCAGCTGTCGCTAATTCTTTGAACTTCTTTATCATTGCCGTTACTTCTTTGTATGGTAGTATGCTTGTTCAAAAAGGCGAAATGCCGTTTCAAAATGTATTTAGGTACGAAATTTAAAAAGAGAAAAACTGAAATTTTAAAACTATAATTAATACATTTTAAGGATCTATGCAGTTATCCTGAATGCAACAGCAAATATTGGTAAAAGAATAGGACAAAATCCAGCTTATTCTAAAGCGACACATGCTGCAATACGAATTCTAAAATTAATTAAACGTACATCACAAATTGATCCTTATGATAATTCAGGCATTATTTTAGTAAAAATTCTCTCTATATATAACGATAGATATATATTGAAATAATTTGTAATTATATAATTTTTAGGAAAAGATCACAGGTCGAATCGAATTTCAACATGTCTATTTTCGATATCCATCAAGACAAAATGTTCAAATACTTAAGGATTTTTCATTAACATGTGTAAATAATAATTCTACAGCTCTTGTTGGACCATCAGGAAGTGGAAAATCAACAGTAATTGATTTATTACAACGATTCCATGATCCATCAAGAGGAAAAATTCTTTTGGATGGTCATGATATTCGTACACTTAACATTAAATGGTTTCGTTCACTGATGGGTGTTGTTCAACAAGAACCAGTTCTATTCAATATTTCAATACGTGATAATATAGCTTATGGTGATAATAGTAGAGAAGTTTCTCAAGATGAAATAGAAAAAGTTGCTCAAATAGCCAATATTCATGATTTTATTATATCATTACCTGAAGTTTGTTTTACAAGCACTTTACTTCCTATTTAAAAATATTCTATTTCATAGGGTTATGATACATTGTGTGGATATAGAGGTAATCAATTATCTGCTGGACAAAAACAAAGAAGTAAGTTTATGAAATAATTTTTCAATTTTCAAACTATAGTATAATAAATAATAGTCGCCATAGCTCGTGCCTTAATACATTCTCCAAATATTCTTCTTTTTGATGAAGCAACATCAGCATTAGATAATAAAAGTGAATCAAAGATTCAAGAAACATTAGAAAATGTAAAAATGAATCGAACTAGTTTGACAATTGCTCATCGTTTATCAACAATTCAAAATTCAGACAAAATTATTGTTATTGATAAAGGTCAAATGAAAGAAGAAGTAAGTAGAATAGAATCTTGAACAAAGAAATTGTTTTGATAATATAAATTTAGGGTACACATAATGAACTATTGAAATCAAATGGAATCTATTCAAAGATGGTTAATTCTCAGAACAAATCAACTTAGAAGCTTTTTCAATCAATTTCCTAGCCACATATTGGACAACTTAACTTCTTTTATTTTTTACAAAACTTATAATTTATATTTGTTTCATTTTAAGCCAACACGGCAATAACTATGCGAATAAATACTAAAATCTGTTGTTGTTGATTATTTAGTAAAAAATAATAAATAATGTATGTTTTGGTATCTCGATTCTGTGACATAACAAAGACCACATATGCATAATTAATGAGATTTTATAATAATAGAAATTATTTTTATTAATAAAATACCTAATGTTAGTATTACCTTTTCGTTCGTATAAAGAAGAGAATTTATTTTCAAGATTGTACAGAAAAAATATTATATTGATTTTCTAATCTTGTATGAAGAAAACTATTTATATGGGTTATGAGAAAATTTATCGAATATGCCATTGACGAATCATATAATTTCTGAACTAATCAATATGTGACCATCAGTCTTTAAATAATAAAAAAAAGAAAAGAAAAGAAAAGGGAAATGAGAGAAGAGAGCAAGAACAATTCAAGCTGTGTGCAATAATGAAGGTTTGCATCAATCGTACTCACAAATGATATATATACGAAAAAGAAAAATAAAGACGAAAGTAAAGAGAAATATTATTGATCGAATGCATACATGCATATACATATACATGTACATACATTGATCGTTGGCTTGTTTCGATTACCTGAATAAAATGTGTAAAATAGGACAATGAAAAGAGAAAAAAAGAAAAGACGAAAAAGAAGAACAATCCATATGAATTAAATTCTCAATTTATACATTTCATCAACGTCGACTTCTTTCCAATCAGTTTCTTTTTCCTGTATATAGGAACTTAAAATATAGCCTATAAATAGTTCTCATCCTATTAATCTTCTCTCATCCATCAATTACATTTGCGATTTTCTCTGTTTGGTGAATATTTTATAAGTTGTTGTTGTTATTGTTTTTATTCTGATTACTTTTCTTTAACATTTTTAAAATTCTCTTTATTTTATTTTCTTTATTGAAACGTTTATTTTGCTTGTGCAATGATAAATATACATATGTAGAGTGACTTCATCATATTGAAAAATATGTTGAGAAAGTTCGACTCCTCCTTTCTCTCGTCTAATCCATATATATATGACTGTCACACATCATCTCGTTTTCGATCATTAGCTAGACTTCTATTTGTTTGTTAGTAGTACTATGTTTGCATGTGAACGATACTATGTACATGCATAGAACGGGAAAGAGAGATTATACAAGAAAACTTGACACCTGCAACGATTGATGATCATTTTCTTCGTTTTTTGTTTTCAATAATACTCGTTAAGAAATCATATTCATTGATGAAATGTTTAAATAAGACGACATGAATATTTTTCTTATTTACAAAATGTTTTTTATTGGTACTGATGTGATTAGATATGCATGAATGAACATTCGATGCCACAAATAATACTATACAACTCATTCACTTGATTATAATGACAAAGTGAATTGATCGAAGAATACGCCTACCCTCATATAATAATGACAGGTGTTCGGTATGATCTTAAAAAAAAGAAGTAGACATACTAAACAATGAATTTAATAGAGAGAGTATAAGTCTCGATAAACGACTAGTAATCAAATTTAAATATTCATAAAATTATTTTTCTATTTTCGAATAATGTAGATTATATCTGTTAAAGTAACAGCTTGTTGTTCATTGAATCTAATATCTATTTTGACTATTTAATTAAAATTATTTCTAAGATTTTACATTATCGACATAGAATATAACATTTGTATGACCTTGAAAAGATTCTATAGAAGATTTGTAATTTAAATTTTATTATATGAGAACAAGTGAATGAATAACTGGTGATTGTTCTCACTCTTATTAGGTTTCCATGATATATACTTTGTTGATATTGATCAAAAAATATAAACTTTGATTTAATACATTTGATTGGTAATTTTTGATAATATTGAAAGAAGTATGTATATACTAATCATTTAAAATTCGTAATAGCAGTTAATCTATAGACATATTTATCAAAGGATGGAATTTCTGTTTAGTTTTATTTAAATAAATCAACCATGACATAAGTATGCAATCGATTTCTCATAAAGTTCTAGAATAAATTTCCATTTTTCGATTAAAATATAATCTATTTAAAAAAGAACAGAATCAATGAAGAATTATTTATTTTCTAAATTATTTCTATCGTATGTATATAGTGAACATTTTTGCTCCTGTTTATTTGAAAGATATGATTGTAATATAGAAAAAAGGTATCATTCTTCGATTAATCGAGAATAGAAAACAATAATAAATCTTTATCTACTCTTATCTGTAACTACTTTTGATTATAACACTTTCAAATATCAATAAGATATTCATCTCATTTTGAAATTATTCAAGAATAATTTTTTTCTGCTAGAGTTCCTATAACAAAATGGTGCTATTTCTATTGACTCAACTAGTTTGATTTATTTGCTAATAGAATAATAATACTATGAAAAAAATTTCAAAAAAATATTATCTATTTTCCAATTTACATGTTTTACAATTAGATTGAAAATAAAGAAAATATTATAAATAAAAAGCAAAAGATTGAAATTGATCCAGATTTATTTATCATATTTCTGCCTTGATTTTTTACAGTTATTCCATTCAAAACTTGTGATGGTGTTGTTGATGCTTGTATTGAAAAAAAAATAATTGAGTTGATAAATGGAATAAACGAAGACACTCGTGTGTATACTCCAAGATATCCTGCTTGAGCACATCCTTGACCAAAAGATGTTATTCCTGCTAATACCCATGCATTATCAACAAAAGCCATTAATGGGCCTCCACTATCACCTCGACATGTATCTAAGTAGAAAAGAAATAAAATTTCTTTTATTTTATTTTACAAAAAACAATTATATATCATAAAACGTTACCTTTACCACCTTCAGAAACTCCTGCACAGAATTGTACAGTTGTATTGGTTATGTTTGATCGTTGACAATCTGATGATGTTGATGAGAAAACTTGGACAGTTACTTGTTCTAGAAAGTCAGATGCATTAGCATTTGCAGCGGTAGATGTGACACCCCAGCCTATAGCTATAAGACTAGTATTCGTTTGAAATGGATCGTGATTTATTTGAGGTAAACAAATAAAACCGATATTAAAATCTGATGATATATTAAGTGGAGCAAACTGGAGAATAGCGATATCATTCACGAATGTACCATTCTTATAATTTGGATGTGTAAACATGTTAATGATAGATCTTCGTTGTACAGCTGTATTGGATGAATCCGTTAAATAATTTGTACCAGCAACAATAGTTAAATTTGGCATAAGAGGTAATAAGGCTACAGTACAATGAGCTGCTGTTACAGCATATTCGGATGTTAAAAGACTTGCACCACATCTATGTGCACCGTTGCTTTGAAAAGAAACTATCCAATCCCACGTATGATTAGATGCAATTTCTCCACCAATAATTCGTGATGTAACAACTGTAGATACTGTTGAACAACCGCATGAAGAAACTGTATTACATGAATAATTCGCTGCTAAAATCGAATTAATGATCGAATAGAAAATAAAGATGAATAAAAACATCACATGCATTACTAATGAATCGTTGATGGCAAATAAAATGTATTTTCTCTATGTAATGTGTATTGATATGATACGGTACAATGCTTTCTTTGTGTTATCAAATGTATATAGAAGTATTTTGTTTTGATATAAATGATGTAAATTAGTTTAGAAGACAACTGTATTTACATACCCTTATTTACTTATGAAAAGTGCATCTCATGGGAATGAGTCACCTGCGTGTATGACTAAGTAATGATTCTGCGTTAAGATGTGCAGCATTTTTCGTACTATACGGCAAATTACCTATTGACGTCTTATTGTCTGGATAATGAATACGTTAGATAAAAAGCTTCTTTTTTTATATGAAAATATTATGACAGAATAATAGTGTTTATTCACATCTGTACATTATCTCGTGATATATATATAAATAATTCATTTTTCGAAACCAAAAATATTTTCATATCACTAATTTTTCACTAAAAAAAATTTACTTAAAAAGCTCAATTAAAACCATCATTATTTTAGTTTTCTATATATGAGTGATTTTTTAGTGAATAGATTTTGTCATTTATTGACAAATGATTCACTTTAAAAGGTTTTGTTTGTAATTACTAGATAAATTGATCAGCTTCTACAAAATATATTCTCAATAGTATATAAACATATAAAAGGAATTATATGAGGTGCGAAGGCAACTAATCGAATGGTTGAGTTTTACAATATCGTATACTTTTGATTTTGTACACCTTGATGATGATCGTAGTTAAGAATCTCATATGCTAAATTATATCAAAGATTTCTTGATAACTTCTATTGTCATAGAGACGATATTACTGTAAGATTATAGGTAGTCTAATATGATTGAAAAATACATCAAGAATCTAGTAGTAAGATATTCTATAAAACTTTTAAGTTTATAAGTTATACTAGACCTAAGAAAATTTTATGAGTATGTTTTTGAAATAAACAACTTTAAATTAAATCTATAAACGTTTGAAAATGTTGAAAGTTCACTAATACTCAATGGTTGACAATTTTATTACTAATAGCATTAGATTATAAATTAATAGTTGGAAGGAAAGTGTCATATAAAATGTTTGAAAATATATGAATGTAATTGTTACGCTTCGTTTGTCTTCCTTTCATGCCCACTACGTCAATGTATGACTAATATATAAGAATGTATTCGTAAGTATAAAAATATCACAGAAATAGTCATGTAATGATGAATAGAGGATGACGAAATCCAATTATTTCTTCAATACATGAGATATCGAAATCAAAATTTTTTATACAGCAAAAATGCACAACCCCTATAATACAATGAAATCAAAAATTTACATTTTTGAAAACGATTTTTATACTTCGTATCATATTTTTATTAAATAGTTTTTACCATCATATAGGTATTCTTATTCATTTTTAACTGTCATATAATTTTAATATACATTAAATTTATTGCATTCTGTATAAAAGGAAATTTAGAAATATGCTTCTTATAAACTGAAGAATAAATTTTTCCTCAAATGAAATACATTTCGAGATATATTCTAATTTGAAGAAAAAAATATTGATTTCTAGAATGATTGTTATCTTTATTATATTACTCCTTTAAATATCAGTGTAGAAAACGATCATCTGTAAGAATTATTGTCAAGGAGAAAAAACAACAATTGAAGTATTGATAGTTTGGCAAGAAAAAAACATATATACTCTGTGAAGGAGTATTTTTGCGTACTTTTTTATATGTACATAGATACGCCAGTCATCGTTGTTTATTTTTATTCCTAACTTAAATATAATTTTATAAAAGCTGTTATTTAAATATTGTTATCATATTTTCTGCAACTATTTTCATCCTATTAATCGTACTCTTGATAGTGATCTACTATTATTTCAAATCTTATCAGTCCATTGTTAAAGATCGCAGCAAAAAATTATCCGGTGTTAAACCTCAATGGCTTTTGGGTAATTTGAAAAATACAGGTATTCCAACAAGTTCGATAGCAGTTCATGAACTTTTTGCTACATTAAAAGAAAAGTTTGGAGATGTTTTTTTACTTTGACTTGGACCTTATATCCTTTGGTTGTAGTCTCACGATTTTTGCTTCCTATGTTTAAACGAGTAAAAATTTTAACTTATTTCAATACAGTTGTTACTTGTATTGATCGTCTAATTGATGAACAACTTATTAAACAAAATGGAGAAATACCACAGGTCTCGTTATACAATATCAAATGTTCTTTTAAATATTATTACTCTTATAGCTTTTGATTATGATCTTGAATCATTATCACAAACTGATTCTTATAATTTACGAAAAGCATTTAATGATTTTATTCACTACGCTAATCAATTTGTATTATTAACTGCAATTCCACTTTGGTTAGGAAAACTAATCTTAACTCTTAATTGGAAATATCAACAAGCATCAGGCATTATGAAACGATATGTTATGAATGTTATTTCTGAAGAATAAAAACGTCAACAAGATGACTATTTTTCATTGAATCAACCAAAAAATTTAATTACTTCTCTTGTAGTCTTTCTACAAACTGAATGTTCATCGACGAAAGCTTATTTAACTCACAACGAATTATTTGATGAAGTTTCAATGTCAATATTAGGTGGTTTTGAAACAACTTCAACTGTACTTTCTTGATTTATTTTTTACATGTCTAAATATCCAGAAATTCAACAAAAAATTAAAAATGAATTTAAGGAAGATAATTGAATAGACGAAACTCAATTAACACAAGATATATTTGATTCATTGATTTATGTGAAATGTATAAAAAAAAGAAATTCTTCGATATACTCCTATTGCTGGAGCCATAAGTCGTGAAGCAATACGTGATGATACACCTTTAAGAAAATAGGATACAATTGTAATTGATACTCAAAATTTACATCGAAATCCACGCTATTAGAAAACTGATCCAACAAACTTTGTATCTCAACAATTTTTAAATGAGGATTATAATCCACTTTAGTATGCTTATATGCGATTTGACGATGATCACCGTGTATGTATTAGCCAAGATTTACAGTTTTTTTGAACTGAAAGTTGTTTTAGTACTTTTGATGCGACGAGTTTCATTTGAAGATCCAGATGATGCAGCAAATAATTCAGATGAATATGTTTAACGTTTGACATGTTTTTCAAAATATTTAACTGTACGCATTCGTATAGATACAGATAAAGAGTCAAATTAAGTTTGTGATAAAAAATTTCATTTATTCGAAAGATGCGTTTGTGTTCTTTTTTTTTGTAACATTTTACAAATGCAGTATAAAGAGTCATAGTTCTCTTTTGGGTAATACAATTATCCGATTTTTATATCGCATTTCACTATAAACTTTTTCTGTTAATTTTATACAATATCTTTCTATACACTTCCTTGTGATCATTCAATTCAATAACATTGAGTGTAACAATAAATGCGATGACTACGACATCAATAACTTCATGGTCAGCTAGTTGCTCTTCTATATTCTTTGTAATAATCATTTTTGTCTTGATAATATTACAATGTAGATTTATTTATCAATAATTAATACCAAGTAAAACTTTGACTACGAACAATTCCTTTTCTGAACAGTGAATATTGCTCTGCAATTCTTCTGCTATTATAACTCGAGAATATAAGGATAGGGCAAAGAATAAAAAGAAACTCATTCTTTCACCATATATTATAATCGGTACCTTAATTACTTTTTTGTGTCAATCATTCCTACACCATATCTGATGAGATCCAATACTTGGTAGGAGCTTATAAGAAATCGAAAAACAGAACTATTGATGGATTCAATGGTAAAATTATAACTGTTACTCATTTATTTAACAACTATCTAATCACTATTATATTACAATATGGATATTCAATTTCAGTCAACTGTTAGATCCTACTGAATCTGACTATAGGATTTTAATACTAGAGATTTTATCGCAAATCCGTCTCCAAACCTCCGAATAAACAGGATCTCTATTATCGAGGTCATCCTCGATTGTTCTATTATGTTTCATATATGGTATGATATTCTTTTACTAGTCCTTTTTAATATATTTATATACGATATGATCATCGTTCAACGTATGCTATGATCACATGATCATGTACATATATATATATATACACCATACGTTGATGAAATATATCATCTTCTTTTTTTTCTTTTCTTTTCTTCTTGTTCTTCTCTTCTGTCGTTCTCATTCAAATAAACTAGATATAGTGCTCACAATCTCATTATCGAATTTATTTGTTTGAGAAAATGTTAAGACAGGAAATTGAGTTAGAAACACAGATGATACAGGATTAAGCCAATAGGAATAGTAAGACTGAGAATTATATTTTAAGTGAGTAAAAAATACTTTCATATTCAATTTTAATCAACATTTATTAAATCCATTGATTCCCATAAGTCATACTTATCGCTCTTTATATATCTACATAAATATTCAGAATGAATGTTCTTGCTTGTCATATATCAGCAATAAGGTATAAATCTGTATTTTACTATTATTATAGTTCATACCTATCTGAGGTTAGTAACAATTTGATATTAGCAGTATTTCATCAGCAGCTTCATACATATAAATATGCTATATTCGAAATTAAAACACGAAATTGATGCATGCCTGAGTATCTTAATAATGTCAGAATGGTGATATAATGACAATTCGAAAATAAAGTGATTATTATCTTGAAAATCAAAAATATACAGATATAATTGTTAAACTATTCTGAAACGATATGTGAACAGTAATATACTAATATCTCACACCAGTACATATGAAAATATAATGATTCAAATTAAATTCATAAATATTGATTTTGTGCTGTGAATTATTTAACGTATATGTAGAATTTTATTTCTCAGTTAGTCTCAAAGTGACTACTATTTCAAAAGTATCACCTTTGTGACAAAGATCTACAGTTTCTTAGATCAAAAGTAAACAAAAATTATAAATATAACGAACAATAATGATTTCAACTAACTGTTTAACGAAAAGTTTAAGTGCTATAAATTAAAAAACAATTAGTCTATTAAATCTGACTATCATTTTACTAAGATAAGAATTGAATTAATGAAAAGAACATAATAAGTGAAAAATAGGAGATTAACAAAAAAAGGACAGTGCGAAGAACATACAACATAGAAAAAATCCTTCTAATTAAATAATACCGATAAGAAATTGTAATTATAAGAAACTCTTTATATTACATATTTTCTATTCTAATGTACAAAAGATGAGCAAGTCATGTAAGTTTACAGTTTCAATTCATTTGAAGTTACTTTAGTCTTTTTCTGTAATACTTGACGAATGTAGATAGCTAAAAAAGTTGAAATTGATGTACTCAAACTAATGAAAAAAATTCAGTTCATTTTTTAAGTTGTGTCGATAGCTTGCTTTGGCTTTCAAAACTTTAAAGTATCCATCACCAAACATTGCAATTGTCATAATATTTAAAATAAAATATATACACATATGTTAACACATAATATGATATGTTTCATTATTAATTATAAGTAAAATATCGGTCTCATTAATATATTTTGAGACATATTTTGCAATAAATATGTTACCAATATAAATACCAATAATCGATTTTAAAATAGATATTCAAACTGGTGTAGATTTAAATTCAGCATTCTAATATAAATATTCAATATTATATTTATAATACTGATCAACCAGAGATGTAGTAATAAAAGCTGAACAAAAGTTTCTTCCAGTGAATAATAATTGTTGATATTTTTTAATATGTACATGATACATTATACCACAAAAATAAAATAACAAACCAAACAGTATTCGAATAAAAATAAACTTATATGTATTTTGTTGAAGAAGAGAAGAGTTTCTGACGGTACCAGTTAATTCTTGGAATGAGCTGATGTATATGACTAATGAATATTAGTCGATGAAATCAATAAAAAAACAATTCAAATATATAAAAATCAATCATTTTATCATTCTGTTTATTAATGTAGATAAGTTGAAAAATAATGAGTTTCATACATAAATCTGATACAAACCAACTAGCATTGAAAATATTGAAAATACCCCCAAAGAATGTTTTTCGAAGTTGAAACATTGAATAGTCTAGATGTCCCAATAAGTTGTTAATAAATTCATTGATAAATATTTTTTCAATATATAATAAATGTTTGTATACAAAAATTGATGGAGAACATATAGTGATGTTAGTACATTTGTTTTATATACACAATAAGATAATTTTGTACAAAATCCACGAATTGACTTGAAAAAATAGCCAGAAATAAAAAAAAACATGGTAATAAAAACTATTCATAAGTATATCGACTTACTCAAGGGTGGATCAGGTTGTAAGAAAGTTGTAAACCAACTTCCACGCTCAAGATACTAAATAATGTGTATTGGATGATCAAATAATGAATTGCTAATGAACAAATAATCGTCGATTGATTAATAATAGGGATCATCATGAAGTATATTAGATTGAATCGTTATAACGACTGTACACTATGAAAAATCATAGGCTGAAGAAGAAACATTCGAAACGCATCGTTATTGTTATTCTAATTCTTTTTTTTTTTTTTCTTATTCGATAAACTACCTCTGATTGCTCCTAGTCTCAACCCATTTCTTTCTTTCATTCATTCATCGAAATTGTTTTTCAGCAAATCTTTTACCCTTCATCTGTCGTCATTATTGACAAAGAATCGATATAAACTCATAAAAAAGTTGAATTAAATAAACAGTTCAAACTTCATTAATTTTTATAAATTGACTAATCGAATCGAATCAAATATTAAAAAGAAAAATAATTTAATTCTTTTCAAGTCTTCCATATAAATTATTAGTTCATTTCTATTACAGCTGATTTTTGGATTCAAAAACCTAGAACTTTCTTTGTTTTTAACTCAATTACATATTGGGCAGCAGTAAAAGTTTGTGTCTATGCATTATCTGAACGTCGACGTAATCAGATATATATGCAAATATTTGAGTATATGACGAGAATCTTTTATCTAATATGAAAGAAAAAAATATGCATTTATCTTTTTTCGTATGTTAAGGTAAAATAAAAGCGTATCGTGATCAAGGCATGTTATTGCTAAAATGATAAACGCACTGATAAATAGATTCATTTAGTTTATAATACTACAGGATTATTGCACCTGAAACTAATGAAACATAATGACAACTTCCAGTTAATATCAATAGAACAAAAGCGCTACGAATACATGACATTATTGCTCCGTTGTACCCTAAAATCAAATATAAAAGTTATAAAATAGATTTTGTTAAACGCTTCAAATATTTGTGAGCCGAAATAACTACAAAGCTTGACTAGAGAGTTTACATTGAAAATCAGTTAAAGAAACTTAGAAAAATACATCATGCTCTTCGTATTCTATTTAAAAAAAATATTAATCTTTCTCATTAAGTTAAAAAAAGGAAGTATTTTTTGCATATGCTCTACCACACGTAATTTGGCTATTCTCGTGCTGGTTTTTTATACTGAAATTCAACAAAAGACATGATATCATAGCATGGGTATGCGTAAGAATAGTAAATTTCTCAGTTGATTAACTATAAGAGCAAAACACTTGAGAATTGATCTAATAGAATTTATAAATAGCTATTGTCAACAATATGAGTACTTTAAATATAATTCTTGTCCCTTAATTATGTTCATTCATATATAAATACCTTTTAACAACACCTTAAGAATATATTTCGATTTTCATAAATGATGTGCTAAGTATTATATCATCTCAATAAATGTTAATACATCGATAAATTCTTTTTCTTCTTCTTTTCTCTTTTTTGTACACCATTATTAACTGATTGTATTTCCTCTATACATATTAAATTGCATAAGATGTCACTAATCAACGTAATTTATGTTCATCTGTCGTCTCACTATTCTTTCCTTTGTATCTCTTCTTTTTGTTATTATTTCCTCTTTTGATTTTACTTTGTCAACCTCAACATATAGGAACAATAAAAGTAAATATTTAGAAAAAAAGTGGTGAAACAATAAGACAATATGCATTTACCATTTTCGTATTTCAAGGTAAAATAAAAGCGCATCGTGATTAAGCCATGTGATTGCTAAAATAGTGAATGCATTGAAAAATATATCCATTTACTGTATAATACGAAAGGGTTACTGCGTGTGAAATCGACGAACCAATAAGACAATATGCATTCACTTTTTTCGTATTTTAGAGTAAAAACTAAATGCCTTACAATTACTGGATAGGGCGATTACTGAAAGCATAAACGCACTCAAACATATATGGATATACTTGATAATATGTCTGGAGTGTTGTATTTAAGTTTGAGGAAAAAGTAAAATAACATACATTTATTCTTTTTTATACTTAGAGGTAAGATAAAAATATTCAAAGCAACCAAGAAGCTTTCTTCCTATACATGTTTATGAAATTGAACATATATCCAGATGCTTCGGAATATTATGAGATCCTTTTATCTAGTATAAAAAAGAATATGAGAGATTATTATTTATTATTTATTTCTAGTCAGAAAGCAAATGGAAATATTTCCTCCATTAAATGTCGAATATCTAATACACATTTATTTGGTTTATTATTTGATTTATTATTTGGTTTACTAAAATTAATGAAAACAATTCTATATCCACAAACATTTGATCAAAACCCACAAAAACAAAATCAAGTTTGTTCTTTTTTTATTTTATTTTGTTCCATATTATTTTTTAAAATTAATAGAAATCAAAATCAAAAGATAAAAAACATGTAACAAATTCAAAAGAACAATATGAAACAATTGAAAAAAATGATATCTGTTCAAAAAACTCTTCAAGAAGAAAAGCAAAATATTGAAAAACAAATTGATATTACAACTGATCTGGACAACAAATAACACAACTTAAATTCAGTTTTATATTAAATTATTCATTCTAGATTGATATTATTTTGTTATGTGCATTATTAGATTTAACAAATTATACAGAAGAATTTATACATATTTTATTTGAAATAATTGAAGCATCAGCAAATATGAAAACTCATAATATTGAATCAAATGGTTCACTAGAAGAGTGAAGCATATCTATCCTACTCATTCACTCACCCTCACGATCTTATTGATTTTTATATAAAATCTCGTTATCAATATATTATTTTAGAAGAAAATAAACCAAATGATTTAATTATATTTGTCTTATCTTCATTTAATTATGATAGAAAAATTGAAGAACAATATTTATTTATTCAAGGTCAAATTAAAAATAAAATTTTCTTTTTCTTTACAAATATCTTCAACTTATATCATTATTAATTCATTCATTTCAAACAAATCAACAACAACAAAAGGATAAAGATACATCTTGTAATGAGCCACGTTTTCTTTGATCGTTTTTCAAGAATTATAATAAACATTCAATTGAATCTTAAACGGATTTTACATTAAATTCTTCACAAACACTTATTTTAATGAATTCATATTCAAATAAAAGTATTTTAATTGATTTGAGAAAATTACAAATGAATACATATTCAAGTGATAATAAATATTTATAACTTCTCAGCGAGTCGTTTTAATTAAAATGACAAAAATTAATTAATTAATAAAGTAATTTTATTACAATATTTATCATTTGTAACATTAATTAATTGTCCTTTACATTCACAAAATGATTCCAGCGAAATTAATAATTATGCATTTATTGATCAAATTTTTAATGAAAATCTTGTTTTATGAAATTACAAAAATTGATAATACTCAACACGAAGAAGAAAAACAAATTGAAACTAAACATACAAAATCATCAAAATGTATTTCTCAAAAAATAAGATTTACAAGATACAAATGTTTATGAAAAATTCGGTTTAATTTTCAAAGACAATAAATTGGTTAAGGATTTATCATTCTCAAATAAATATTACAATAATTATATAACTCAAGATGAAAACTCTAAATTTCTTTATTTAGCAATTCAATTAATTGAAATAAATTTTAGTTTATTATCAAATTCAACATTTGTTATTATATGATGTTTGAGAAAAACAATTTCAACTTTTAATAACAAACATTTCAATGTTTAACAAAATTCATCAATATTTAACATAAATGTTCAATTTAACAAATCTAATAAAATAAGATAGAAATTTTCTATTTTAAAATATTTTTTATTTTTTAATTAGTTAATGATCAATTAGGAAATTTTCGTATTCGTGTAAGTCCAGACATTCAAAACAAGCTATAGGTGTATTTAATAATTTTATTTATTTATTTTCCATTAGAGTCTTCTAAACATTCTGTTTCATCTGACATAAAAATAAGAATTGAATTTATTCTCAATCCTTCTCAAACTATTTTACTTCAAGATGAAAATAAAGCTAGTTCTGGTTGTCTTGTATTTAATGTAAGTTGAATTTTTTAGTAAAAATAATTTAAATAAATAAATATATATATCTATATACTTAGTAGTTAGCATTTTCAATACATATAGTTAATATGAATAGTGAAACAATAAATTCCTCTGCAATAAAAGATTTAAGTTTTTACGAAACTAATTTTCATGATTTTAAACAATGAAAAATTTGCTATTCAGTAATTTATTTTATTTATATAAAGTCTTTTTCCTTAACTAAGAGCATAGGTACTAGTCTCATCACAAATAGATACAATTATTAGGATCAGTTGTGATAATCAAAAAATTGATCTAAATATTGAAGATTTATCTAATAATATTGATCCAACTCTTATGAGAATATTCACTAATTTTAGTAGTTCTACTAATAAAGAATAAGTTATAGACATTTCAATATAACTAGATATGCCGTTATTTTATTTTTTTTAGAAAAATTCGCAAGAAAAAGAAAAAAATCAATGTAAAAACAATATTTATTCCAAAAACATTTAAAGATTCAAGTTTTTTTTATGTATGTTCAAAGTGTTTTGATGTATATTATTGATATTTAAAGACTGTAGAAAAATAAGAATTACTTGATGAAACACATATATTAGAAATAACAACAGGCTCAAAACCAGCTAAAACAAATGCAGTAGAACAAGAAGAAAAAGAAAAGCAAACTCAAAAAAAAAGTCAAAGTCTTTCTCAAGTTTGTTTTCTTATTTTTAAATTATTTTCTTATTTGAGGGTGGGTCAGATGGACGTACGTTAGAGATAAACACAACACTTATCAGCTCATCATCCACACCCTCCTAACTTTCTTAGACTTTTAAGATCCCTTTTATAAAGTGAGACTGTTTGTATGAATCTTTTTGCTGATTATTTTTAGATTAAACTTTCACCTTTAATTTTCAACATACTAGTTAAAATATGACAACATCATACGATGTGTTATATAATATATTGAATACGGCTCGATCATATCCTCAGAAGGTAGCAATAGTGCTTGATGATCAAGTATGGACTTATAGCGAGTTGATTATGCAAGTAGAACGTGTCGTATATCAAGTACATCACTCAGGCGTAGTTCAAGGCCAAATAATTTATCAATTTGTCGAACGAGGTTTTGAAATGATATGTGGCTTTTTGGCTATCATATGTATAGGTGGAGTGTATTGTCCACTAGATCCGACACTGCCATCGGACCGTCTCATTATACTTCTTAAACAAATGCAAGGTCAATTTGTTTTAGTTCAGGAGAAAACTCGTAATCAATTTCCAATAGCAGCCGTTCGGCATGTTATTGTGTTGGATCATATTCTTCTTCCATTGTTGGATGTCAAATACATGAGTGATCTTCCAATTTCTAGGGAGTATAGTGCTGCATTCATCGTTTTTACTTCAGGTACTACTGGACCACCGAAAGCAGTTGTTCATACACATAGAAGTTTTTCGGCTAGTATTGCTGCTCTTACTAGATGGGACGTCGGTATGTATACTGTTCGAGATCACGTTCTTCAAATTGCTGCAAGTTCATGGATTACACATATTTGGGAAATCTCATTGACATTAGTCGTTGGTGGTACTCTTGTGCTTCTGCGACAAGGCGGTCTTTTCGATGTGGCCTATTTTTCTCGAACTCTAATGCATCAACAAATAACGACACTACTAATAGGTCCTGCAATGATTCGAGCTCTGACTAATTATATTGAAAATAGTCAGCAAACGAAAATATTCGATACTGTGCGCCAACTATGTATGGGAGGTAATGATAAACTTTTGATCTATTTTTGACATCTTAGTTTTTACTTGTCTTACATAACTTAGGTGAAGGAATGAAGCCACAACAGTGGACTCAATTTGCTAATTTGTTAAGTTCTTACAATGTTCAAATTTGTGTTCTATATGGTACGTCTGAAAGTGGTGTAGTTCTTGGATGTCAATTGTTAAATATCAAAGATACAAATATTCCTATTGGTTATCCATTACCAACTATTCAATGTTTCCTAATCGATGATGATGGTAAGATTATTAATACTACAGATAATTCAAGTAAAATTGGTCAAATTCATATAGGAGGTAAGCAGTATCTATTACGATCATTTTCTTTTATATTATGTATTCTTTACAAGGCCCATCTTTATTTAACTCCTATTTAAATGATCCCGAACTTACTACCAGCAGCTTTACAACCATAAACAATCAAGTTTATATAAAAACGGGTGATTTAGCTAGATATAATACACGAGGAGAGCTTGTTTACGCTGGGCGTGCTGATTTTCAAATTAAAATACGTGGTCAACGAGTTGAAACAACTGCCATTGAAAATACAATTACGAACTCGTATCCTGACAAGATTTCCGACTGTGTTGTTACTCAACTGGCACAAAATGATGATCTACTTGTTGCATATGTGGTCACAAAAGACTCCGAGCTTGACACTGAACAAATTCGAAATTATTGCAATAAATATCTTCATCAATACATGATACCATCCATCTTTGTCTTCTTGAAACAGTTGCCTTTGATTGCAAATGGAAAACTCGATCGACAGCATCTTCCAATACCTGATATCTCGATTCTATCGACTAATGCTATTGATCGTCAATATTTAGAACCGAAAGATGAATTGGAAACTCTTGTTCATTCGATATGGTGTAAGATCCTCGGTTGCAATCAAATCTCGACGCTAACAAACTTTTTTAGTATTGGTGGCCATTCTCTTCTGTTTATTCAAATTTATCAATATTATCAAACGTTATTTAATTTTGATAGTGAAACAATAAACACTCGGTCATTCTTTGAACATAATACCATAGCCGAACATGCGAAACTGCTAGAAAATATTAAGATGCATAATATACAAACAAAACAATGGCACACACTACATATTAATCAATGTAAGGCATATAGAAGCACTTCTGCATCAGGATACAATATTTTTCTGCAAATTTATAGGTATTGCATCATATGCTCAACAACGTATTTTCCTTGATGAGAAAATACGTTCTGCTGGAGAAATTGCCATTTACAATGAGTTGGCTGTTCTACAAGTTACGAAAGGTTCATTATCAAGGAATCGTTTATTGCAAGCACTTCGTTGTGTCCTAAGCAAACATAAGATATTAAGAACTTCTTTAGTTTTCAATGATGATGATAGTGCTTTAAAACAATCTATCACTGATAAACATTTGACATTTACATTGGCTGCCGATCAAACATTCAAAAGTGAAATTGAACTTCACAAAATGATTTCGCAAACAAGTACTAATCCTAATTTGTTCAATTTATCAAGTGGTCGTGTTTTTTATTGTCAGATACTCAGGCAACAGATGATACTTGATGGAAATCATGATAAAGAAATTATTACAAATTCTGATGTTCTCGTTATCGGCTTTCATCATGCTGCAATTGATCAATCAAGTGGCTCAATTTTTTTAAATGACCTATGTAATACTTACAATAGTAACATGACATGGTTAGATGATGGAGAATCATTACAATATATAGACTATAGTGTTCATGAGCGTCTAATCGATATGACACTATCACGTGAGTTTTGGCGTTCTCAACTGAATGGATACAATCAAGAAAGTCGATTATCATTACCAGTTGATCGGCATTGCTTATATAGTGATCAAAGATCTGGATATGCTTCCATTGCTCATATCTCATTTGATAATGAGATTTCGATATCATTTCTCGATTATGCATCGTCACATCAAATCACACCATTTCAACTAGGTTTAACTATATTCTATGCATTTCTTTTCAAGCTAACATATCGACAAAATGATTTATGTATTTCTTGTCTCAATGCTAATCGATACAGAGCTGAATTACAGAATATGGTTGGAATGTTCGTTTCAACATTACCATATCGTATTCAAGTTGATTCTGACTGGTCATTCGATGAACTTCTTGGACATGTGCGAGAAAAATGTTTAACAGCTCTTGAACATTCTCATTATCCACTACAACACATTCTTACTGACTCTCAACTTAAACAGTCAAACGTTCCATTTCTTGAAACAGCGCTCAATTTTATCACTCTCTCCGAAAAGAGCCAATGGTCTATTGACACAGCAACATTGCAGCAATTACCACTACAAGAATCCTATGGTGCTGCAAAATTTGATTTTGACTTGACTATTCTTTACAATCCAGCATCCGATGGGAGTAAATTATCATTTTGTCTAACTTGCTCGCGTGATCTATTTGATGAGACAACAGCTATAATCATAGCTCAAAGATTAAAACATCTTGTCGATCAAGTTTTTTCATCAGAATCAATTTTTGATGAAATTAATCCAAGTCTTACATCTATATCGAAACTTAACTTGATTTTACCAGCAGAAGCTCAAGAAATTGAAGATACTGTCTTTTGTCGACAACAGAATATTGTCAATGAAGGTAAGTTTGTATAGTTCTTTTCTTCTTTATTTTTGTTTATAAAGAAATAGATAATCTATAAAAATGACAAGAAAATCTTGTTTTATGAACGTGAGTCATACCATCACATCTGATATAATTGAGATTGATGTTAGTTGTGAAATTTTTGAGTATAATACTGAATATTTGATTAGTCTACACAATTAATATAACGTCTTTCCTTATGATATATATAACCTACCATCATGGATTATTGTGTGTTGGATGTTTATCAAGTTTCTCTTCTTCCTCCTTTTCTATGAACCACGAACTGGAAGCGTTTCTAAAATAAAAACTTAGTGAATATATCTGAAAATCCAATGAGAAAAATCATTAGTTTATGAGCGAATTGAAAAGATCCATGAAATATATACGTTTTAATTTAAGCATGCCTAATGAATCGAAGACATTAAGATAGATTCCAACTCATTTATTAAGGATGTTTTTCTGTTAGTAATCACAATTATTTTGTGTTTTACATCTTAGATTCAGAGGCTGCATTAATAGCTTTCTTTCTTGTCTCCCATAAATTCTCATAAAAATTAATATTCTAAATATTAATACGTTTAATCTAATTAATACTTTTAAAACGGTGTAAAATTTTAATGAGGTTGTTAGTACAAATAATTTCCAATAGTCTGGCCTGACTGTGTTTATGATCTCCGATATTTTTTCAGCAACTTCCTATACGTTTTATGCATCATTCCAATTGATTCAGTAAAATTCTTCATCATCAGCCATCGAGATTACTGAAACATGTAGTCATAACTTCAGTTACATCTGATTAATACTTCATTATTAACTACAGCACCAGCATCATATGCACAAGCTCGCATTTGGTTTGATGAACGAGTTCGATATGATCCAGACAAACCACAACTCGCAATTTACAATATGCCCTTTCTCTACCGTCTTAATAAAGGACATACTTTATCAATACAAAAACTTCGACAAGCTCTTCAGCTAATTGTTAGACAACATCAATCATTTCGTACATTACTTAACTTTGATGCAGAGGGAAATTCATTTATGCAACGAATTACTGACATCGATGATCATAATTATATATTATATACATTCATCGAACACACTTACGAAACACAAGAGCAACTCAATGAGATTATGCATAATGAAAAGCGTAATCCTCATCTTTTTGATCTTGCTCAAGGTCTTGTCTTTCGATGTCATCTTGTTTACTACAAACAAATCTCTTCAAATCATCTTCTTTCTGACAAAGATCTACTTATCTTTAACTTCCATCGTGCTTTATTTGATTATTCATCAATGAATATATTTCTTCACGACCTCAATCAAGCATATACTACAGGTCAATTATTATATGATGACAACACGAATCTACGTTATCTCGACTGTATATATAAAATTGTTTTTATTTTACTTCTACTATACATCATTCTCTTTCTTATGTAGATGCTGTTATTGAACAACAAACGTCAATGACTGGTGCAAGTATGTTTTGGCTTGATGTTCTTCATGATTGTAAACTTGATCAACCTTTGCAACTACCATTTGATCGATATCGCCTCTCAAATGAACATCGAACTGGTCATGCAACATCTATTTCTTTTGATTTTGGTCAAGATCTGTCATATGACTTTCTTACCCATGCGTCGTCAAACAACATATCACTTGAACATCTCACATTTGCTATTTATTTCATCTTTCTATTTAAATTAACTAGTGGACAAACAGATTTATGTCTGGCTATGAACATCAATAATAATCGATACAGAGATGAACTCAAATCAATCATTGGATTGTTTGAGAATATCGTTCCATTACGATGCCAACTAGATGCTCATTGGTACTTTTATCAATTACTCAAACATGTTCAAGAGATAATAACAAATAGTATGAAATATTCATATTTTCCACTTCAACGTATTCTCAATCAACATCCACATGTATCTAAACATGCATTTTTGGACACATCTTTGGAATTTATATCAAACAAGAATAATAATCCAGTGATTATTGGTGATTCTCAACTTGTTCCATCTAATTCTCCATTCAATATTAATGAAGATAACATACTAAGTGCATCCGACTTCTCTCTTTCTATTTATCATGATATGAACATGAATCAACTGTCATGCACAATCAATGCATCACTTGACTTATTCAATCGACAGACAGT
>CAJNOI010000136.1:43590-124514 GCA_905250115.1 Adineta steineri
AGAGTTACACTCGATGATCTAGCTTATATTATTTTCACAAGTGGTTCGACTGGAAAACCTAAAGCGGTTTGTTTTTGTTTAGCTTTTTGGTATTTGATTGATTTTGTGCTTTTCTTATAGGTGCAAGTACGGCACAAGAATTTTACTGAATTTATGTATTCGTTAGTTTTTGGTAATGTAGTGAGTGATATAGATACAATTCTTCAAATCGCACGTTGTTCTTATGATGCTCATGTACAAGATATAATAGGCGCTTTCTTGATTGGAAGTAGTTTAATTATGGTGCATCCAAGAGGAATCATGAGCTTTGACTATCTAGCTAGTGTTTTCAAAGAGAAGAACGTTACTTGTATTACTACTGTTCCAACTATAGTTCATAATTTCTTCACGTATCTGCAACAACAAAACTATCATAATGTTTCACAATACCTGCGATCAGTTTGTAGCGCTGGTATGTGATGCTTATATAATATGTATTATTTTTCATATTATATGATTTCATCTCTAGGTGAGCCTTGCTCTTTGAAACTGATAAATTTAATCTCAAATACTATAACGCACACTTATCGACTATGGAACATATATGGTCCTGCTGAGACAACAATTGCTTGCACGTTTCATCTTTTCAATAACACAAAGGACACTGAAAGCGTTCCAATAGGCAGACCACTTTCAAACTATCAATATCTAACTTTAGATCAATTTTTAGAAAGTGTGTTTATCGGTCAAGAAGGTGAACTGCTTATAGGAGGAGTGGGTGTCTTTGCTGGTTATCTTGGACGTGATGATTTAACTGCAAAAGCTCTTGTTGAAATAGATGGTCAACTCTTCTATCGAACAGGTGATCTTGTCACAATCGATAACAGTGGTCTTCTTTATTATCAAGGAAGAAAAGATCATCTAATCAAACTTCATGGACAACGTATTGAACTTGGTGAAATTGAACGATGTTTACTTAACATCACATCCATCTCTGCTTGTGTTGTCATGAAGTGGAATGATGATTATTTAGTTGCTTATGTTCAAAGTTCTGATATTGACGAAAAAGTATTACGGGAACATTGCCAATCTCATCTTCCACCACATATGATACCATCAATATTTGTTATACTTGATAAATTACCTTTGAATGCAAATGGAAAAGTAGATCGAAAACAACTTCCTTTGCCTCAGTTTTCAGTTGGTAACAACATACAATGTATCAACTCATTGACATTGACGCCACTTGAAGAACAGCTTCAGCAAATTTTTAGGAAGGCATTTCATAATGATTCGCCTAATGTAGATACGTCATTTGGACAAATGGGTGGTACTTCACTCGATGCTATACGAGCACTATCACTTATTCGACAAGATGTGTGTACTAAAGTTGATGCCGCTCTTCTATTTGCTAATCCATCTATTCGAAAACTTGCACGAGTCATTGAACCGTTATTAGTTCCATCCAAAAACATGACTTTTTCAGCTGTCAATTTGTCTGTTACGGAATACGAAGATCGACCAAAACCATGTTTATATATCGAAATATTAGGTATTCTATTACTTATGTTTCAGTGGATTTTACCCATCTGGTTAGCTTATCAATTTCATTCATTGTTTACTCTCGTTCTTGTACCCTTCTTTCATCTTCTTGCATATGTTCTCTGTCATCGTTTGTTGTTTCGTTCTGAGACGGCTGAAAAGAAAGTAGATAAATTATATTCCTGGTATTATTATCGTTGGTGGTTTTTGTCTAGTATGTGGTCAATTAATAATTCTTATTGGCTAAAGCATTTGTTGGGTACACCGTTTTACAACTCTTATCTTCGATTATGTGGTGCCAAAATTGGATGTCATTCACATATATACACAACACTTATCGATGCTCCTTGGTTGCTTGAAGTGGATGAATTTACATTTGTTGGTGAAGAAGTCGTACTTGCAAATTTATCATATCAAGATTTAACCTACGAACTTCATAGAATTCACATTGGATCATACTGCTCTATCAGCATGCGTTCTGTGTTATATGAATATGTTGTGATCGAAGATTATTCTTATGTAGAACCAATGTCAACTCTTACAGGTCTCATTTCCACAACAAACCATCGTATTTCCACTCAAGATCGTCATTTGTCATTATATCAATCTATATATCAACTCATGTGCTTATTCTTTCTTCTCTTCATCCATAGTCTGCTTCTTATGCTCTTCTATCACATATATTCTTGCTGTCGAACATTACTATTACCATTATCTATCACTTTAGCTTTGACCTGGGCGATGTGGACATTGACAAGCCTCTTTATTGCAATATTTCTATTGAAATTTGTCGTAAGATGTGTTACACCAGGTCACTACCCGCTAAATTCTATCTGTTATTTGCATAAAATATGGTTACGTCAATTGATTATAACATCATTTCGTCATTCATTCGATTTTGTACCATCATATGACGTTTTTGCATCTATAATTCTACGTTGGTTAGGTGCTCAAGTTGAAGATGATGTGAAATTCGCTGAATTTCGAGAGATTATTTACTTTCCATCAAATCTACTTTATATTAAAAGTGGTGTGACAACATTTGGTGGAGCTAAACTAGCTCCTTTCGAAATGACAAAAGATGGTTGTTGTTTTCTCGATGAAATACATCTTAGTTCAGGTTCAAGTCTCACTAATTGGTGTACAATCATGCCAGGTACACGACTTGTATCCAACACGATGGTCGGTAGTCTTACTTTAGTCCAAAAAGATACAGTTAGTAAAGACATGAATCGTGTTTTACTTGGTATTCCAGCTCGTGAAATGCCCTTTAGCATGCCTTCTTCCACATCACTTATCAATGACTTATCCTCATCATCTCCAAACTATTTATATTTTTATAGTATATTGATCACGTGTATCAGTTTCTTTATAAGTAAATGTATTATTATCACTCTGTATTCATCATTATCGTTTGGCATTGCACCATTTCTTCATCTTATTCTTGTATGTGTTGTTTATTACTGTTTGATTTCAATTAAAAACAGCAGAACAAAGTTCATATTTTCTAAGGTAATCACTCATCTTCAAAGGTTTTTTCGTACATTCATAAATGATTCCTTTGTCATGGTCGGATCATATCTATCTGGAACACAATATCTTGTTTTTCTTTATCGTATCCTTGGTGCTAAGATTGGATCTGATGTCATTCTACCTAATATCACCTGTCTTACTGATCCTCATCTGACAACTATTGGTAGTCATATTCGTTTGCACATGGGTGCTCATGTTCAGGTAAAAGAACACTTCTACATTATACAGATCGATAAATACATTATTTGTTTTTTTTCAATTATTTTCCAAGTGTCATACATTTGAGCAACGTTTGTTCAAATTGGTGCCAGTAACTGTCGATAATTCGAGCGTGATTATGAGTAATTCATTGGTACTTTCTGGAGCACAACTACATGGACACAATCGCTTACTACCATGGACACTTGTGATGAAGGATGATCAAGTACCAGCTAAAACGAATTGGTCAGGAGTACCAGCACGACAAATTCAAATGTGATTTACTCCAAAATATATTGTCAATCGAACGATATATAAAAAATAAAAATAAAGACATACTTTGTCATTCTTGACGTTGTTTTTTTGTCTTTGTGAATTAATATCGCATAGAGCTACATTTCCTTCTTTTTATTCTTCTTCTTGCTTTTTCATTACTTAATAAATGTCCTTTTGTGTGTCGTAGATTTTTAAAAACTTTGTTTTTTCGTACATTTATATAAAATGGAAAAACAAGATGTTATCATAATTATTTCATAAACTATATACAGAAAGTCAAATATGAATAATGTACGAAAAGAATAAGATAATTTAAATCAGATTAAATATTTTTAGAAATATTTTATATTAGTTATTTTATTAAATTTAATTATTGAAATAACTTTGTCATTAAGTAATAGTGCATCTCGAACATCGAATGATATATTATATCCTCATAAAAGATTTATTCCATCAGAAAATCGTTTTTATCTTGGTTTACATAAATGTCGAAATCGTTTACGATGTATTAATTTATGTCAAGAATTATCATTATGTCAATTAATTATGTATAATCAAATAAAACACGAATGCACTTTATTTAGTGAACATGTTGAATATGGTTCTGGAAGATTATACGATGAAAACAATGAGAATTTAATTACAATTCGTCTTGATAAAGATTCATTCAAAGATTTACATAAAACAATAAAAACTAAGAAAAATCCATCAGTCATAGTTTCTTCTCGTCATCAAAAATATGATAAGAATATATGTGAGAATTGTGAATTATAATTAATTTATTTTATTTATAGAAAAATTAATAAATAATAAGAATTTGAATTTTTCTTATATAATATAGAATTGTATGTAAATTGGTTTTGATGAATTAAATTATTGACTATATTTATTCTGATTATGTTCAGTATTTTTTTTCTATTAAATTTAAATATAAGAATAAATTGTCGAAATGATTTTGATATTATAAAATAAATATAAAATGTTGTATTATAATTTAAATAATGTCATTAATGGATGAGTAAATGTACATAAAATATATTAACAATAACTTCAGTTAATATAACTTTTCCTAAACAAAATTCATCTCTTTTAATATGAAAATTATTATGAATTAGTTGGATACATGATCTTGTTTGTTGTAATTTAATTGTAAGAAGATTATCAAAAATAATCATTAAACAAGTAGGTATTAATCTAAAACAAATTTAACTATAAATACTATAAATTTGTCCATCTAATTCATAAACACCACATCGATCAGTACATGCAACAATTACTGTATATCAAAAATACATTCATAAAGTATGTATGATATAACCACGAATACGACATAATGTTATGATGATGTACTCATAAAATCTGTATGATCAAGTGCATGAACAAGTGAAATTATAGCCCAGTTCGTGATAATCAAACCAAAAAATGATTTTACAAAAAGATAAACTGAACATGAATTTAATCGACGTTGTTTTTGTGATAATATTATATGACCTAAATTTCCAAATGCAGCAATTATAAATAAAATATAACGAGGCATAACTTGTTGAACAAGAGGAAGTGTATCTGCAATAGACATGATGATACAATCGTATAGAAATATAAATGAAGTAGATTGAATTGAGTTAGAAATATTTATTTTATTAATGTTGAAAACAAACTTATGAACTAAAACGAATAACTTAATAAAATATTTTATCAAAAAAAAAAACAAGGAAGATAAACGCATGTGTAGATCCAAAAGAATGTTTTGTGATATAATTCTTCTTCGTACCAATTAAAAAATCTTTAAGTGATAGTTCTGTCATCATTAAATTCTATTTTATCATAATTTTATCCTTTGAAACAAATGTGGTCATGTGATATCAATATAATTTTTGTCTATAAACTGTCTTAGAAAATGTTTTTAAAATAGGGTCATAGAATTACTCATACTATTTTTCACTTGCCATTTTTTAGGAAGTTTTTTCCTATAAATTAATGAGATTGATTTCTTAAGATCTAGTGAATATATCTCTTCGCAAAATATTCTGTGAACTCCTATTCTCGCCTCTAAATTTGTTTCATTGAGTATAAATGTATAATTATTATTATACTATTGTGATTTTTGTAATACAATTAATGGGTTGATATCATATTTCTTTCATATCTTTACAGCTATGCAAGTACATTCCTAATAAAGAAAATAATGAACAAGACAAATAATTTATTAGTAAACTCTAGTAGAGAACACGATGATAGATTATAACACTTTCAATTACTAATAGGAATGAATCGATTTATTCACACATTCCATTTTTTATTAATTATGATTATTTAAGTCGTCATTTCATAAAGTCGAAAAAATTTTCTTTGATGAAGTCAATATTTTACATATGTCATCTTTTTTTCAAATGAATATTCCAACCATCCTTTATTAATTTTTGCATAATTGTATATTTATGTTTATGAATTAACGATGTAATATAATTATTGATTATAATTTTTATATCAGTTTTTGCAAATTGTATACAATATTCATAGAGTGTCAAGTATGGCCAATCGATATGACGTTTAGTTAAATCAGCTCCGTTTTTTAGCAATATTTCTACTGCCCAAAGCATATTATAATGAATTGCTGTAACTAGTGGTGTACCCAGTTCTCCATCAACATCTATATTAAATTTATATCTAATCAGTTCTCTTGTCAATTGTTCATTATTTAATTTGATACATTCATGAAGTACAGTATCATTATTATCAAAATGAATCTTCTCAATAGTTGTATCAGCTGCTAAACATAGACTCCCTAGTTGATAATAATTCCCGCATCGACAACATTCCTAATTGAAAAAAAATTTAAAGAACAATAAAAAAGAAAAATATCATTTTCTTATTACTTTCAAAGCTTGTTTAAATATTAACATTCTATATGGTGATGTTTGTATTGTTGTCCTTATATATTTTCTTACACGATCATAATCTATTTGGTGCTGTTTACGATTTGTATATTTAGGTGTACAAAATACATAAAAGTCAGGTATATTTATTTTCGATATATTATCTAGAGAAAATGTTGAACTTGTTTCAAAAGATAATGATCCACTATCTCTTAAATAAGCATTTGTATCTAAACAAATTAACAAATTGCGATAATAGATGTTATTTTAACAAATATTTTCTATTAGCTTACGAATTTTATTTCGATTGCTTGGTTTTCGATTCGGAAATTCTTGTTGACATCTGTTCGCTGCTTCAGAATACAAATGAAATTGTATTTTTAAACGTCGTGCTAATTTCGTACGAATATCACCATTGAATAGAGTTGATGTTGATACTGATTCATATTTTTCTGAAGATAGTGGTGTATACGTAATTGATTCAATAAGAAACGGCTATATTTTATTAATAACATCTTCAAGATCTTCACTATTCAATTTATCATATGATGACAAAGGTTGATCAGCACATCGAACTAAATCATCATACTTTTTGGTTAATGTTAATGGTGCCATTCATCAGACAATGAACAAAAAAAAATTAATTCACAGCGATAATTAAGCGCTTGTTTTTTTTTATTTTAACAAGATAATGAGCACAATAAAAAATGCAAAACACACCCTGATTTAAAAAAAATAACAAATATAATGAAGTTAATGTCGCGATATTTCACGTACTAATAAATGAGAAAAGAGGCGTTGAAAATAAGCCACACCATCAGGCACCATTTTATCATCCGGTCGATAAGTACCATAATTATTATTCATAAGCAATGTTTCACCTGCAAATCGTATATTGGACGAACGTTTAGCAAGAACCACATGTTTACTTAATAATCGATAAGGATATTTAAGTGTTCTATGTGGAATTTTACCAAAGACTAAATTGCCATTACCAAGTAAAACAAAATTGTATTTTTGATTTATTGGTAATTCATCAATCAATCGTATTTTATTAATAGTTCGAGTAATAGGATGGGCTTGTACTTGAGATCTTCGTACCATCCAGAATAGATAAATAATCATCAATATCAATAGATGATTGAGATATTTCCCAAATAGGACTTTTATCCCATATTAGTTTAAGTAAACAACCGAATAAAATAGTTGGTGGATAAACAGATATTGTTATAGGAAGACCAACTAATTATAAAATTAAATAATATATTTTTCTTGATTATTTATAGTTATTCTAACCTTTCGAGATGTTGTAATGTTTTCCACGACGAAGTGGAATCGATGGTTTTTGACGCCAATCAGTATAATAAACAGGTGTAGGCTGTATATTAATCAAGCATCGTATTGACTTACTCGATCTGAGCCTGGTACTGCAAAATCATCTCCTGCTTGTAACTGATCTCTTATACTCGATTTCGAGTCGAAGAGATCGCAAAAACAATATTTCGACACGAATAATGTTATAATAATTGAACGTTGATTTTGTACTCGATAATCACGTGATTAAATAATTATTAAAAACTATATTTTCTGCTACATTTGAAATACCAAAGACGATAAAACTATCAGAATAAATGTCATAATATGAATAATATTTATATTCTTCCATATGGTTAACGAGTGGCACATTCTACAGATATATATTAAAATGACGAATCTGACAAACTGCTCTTGTTCTATATAAATATTAAAATTCATTATTATATATTTATATTTCAAAGATTGCTTTCATTAATAGCATGTTTAACGTCTTAACTATTCTGTTACTATTACATAATATATAAACACATATTACCCATTAGAATTCGTCTCTAGTTAATAGTTCTTAATCAATCATTCAAGTCGCTTACTCTTACAGACAATTATATTACTTGTTATCTATAAATAAAAATCTTATAGATTATTTTGTTAATCGATGAGATTAAGTTTTTGATTATTATCGATAATTAAGAATATTTTATAATTAATAAATGATTGTCATCATCATCAATTTGTATTATCTATGAACAATTTATATTATAAATATTTTCATGTGTCAGATCAAATTCAGTATAATACAAGAGATTTCAATAAGATTAATTAATATTTTGTGAACATGTATCGACATCTATCGATGAACTGTAACTGAGTGGTGAGAAAAAACCTACCATTTATATACAGTGTTGATTGTTTTTTCCCATTTATTTATGAATGGGTTTTTATAAAAGAACCTTACGTCATTAATTCTATGGATTCATAGACTTTGACTCATTTATTACATTATATATTCTTTATATAAATAACTAGTTTTTTTTTCGAAGTTAACGTCAAACACGTAAAGCAAGTAATCAAAATAATACAATGCCAAAAAATAAAGGAAAAGGTGGTAAAAATCGTCGTCGTGGTAAAAATGAAAATGATGATGTAAAACGAGAATTAATTCTTCGAGAAGAAGGTCAATCATATGCTCAAGTTACACGTATTTTAGGCAATGGTCATTTAGAAGCATTTTGTTTCGATACTGCCGGTGGAAAAAAACGTTTATGTCATATTCGTGGTAAATTACGAAAAAAACAATGGATTAATCAAGGTGATGTTATTCTCGTTGGTTTACGAGATTATCAAGATGATAAAGCTGATGTTATTATGAGATATCTCGGTAAGATATTTATTGAATAAATTAATTTAACAAAAAAAAAAAAGAATTATACAGTGAATTTTCTTTTTCTTTTTAGCTGATGAAGCTCGAGAATTGAAACGTATTCGTGAAATTCCTGATAATATTAATATAGCTGAATCAACAACAAATAATACCGATGGATTAGATGATGTTATCTTTGATGAACGTTATAATAATGAAGAGTCAGATGATGACGAAGCTGGATTACCTCGAAATCCAAACGCCCGAGCAGGCAATGCTGAAAGTGCATCAGAGGAAGAATCTGGTGAAGAAGAAGAAGATGAAAATGATTATTATAATCCAAATAGAATGCCGAAAAATTCTGGAAATTTAAATGCAAAAAATCTAATAGGAACTAAAAAAGACAGCGGCAAAGGTTCACGTAATGACAAACGACAAGCTATTTCGGGATCAGAATCTGATGCAAATGATGATCTGGCACATATCTAATAGTAGAGTATTGTAGAGAGAGTAGGCGACTATCCATTCTTTTTTTCCTGTCTTCAGTTTTCGTCATCGATAAATAATATAAATCTTTTTATCAATAAAATGGTTAATAATCAAAATACATGTACATTTTAAATAATATACCTATTTGCTATTAACTAATAAAAAAGAAAATGATTTCTTCCGTAACATCAATATTATTCAGTGATTCAATTAATATAACTTATAATATAAAAATCGATGTAATTGTTACATATCCTAAAGAACAAGTCTTTATTAAAATTTCATTATTATGCTTTGGCTTGTTCTATCATTGCATATGAAAAATAATTTGTGATACACGATTTTATCTTTTTTTTATTTTGTTTATACACATAGAAATACAACAATAAATAAATAAATGACTATAATAATAATAATTAAAAACGTAAATTAAGATTCAAATCAGGTAATTTAATATCTTTGATCTTTTGCGGTAAATTCATTTCTTTTAATGCTGTCATTGCTTTTGCTGGTGCAGCTGATATTCCTGCTTCTTGTTTTTCTAATTTCGATTGTTCTTCAATTCGTGCAACAATTTCATTCATACTTGTTTCTAATACCATACCACCTAAACATAATTCCTGTAGAATATAATGAACTTTGTCCGCATGAAAAATAAGATCAAGTTCACAGACATTCTAAATATTAAAAAAAAATTAATTACAATTACATTTCATTTAAAAATTAAAAATATTTACCTCGAAACATTTATCAAGTGTTTCAACGAAAACTTGAATTAAATCAAGTATACCTAATTCACTTTCGGAACTATCAACACAAAATATAAAATATAATGTTGCATAATGACGATAAATTAAACGATAATCATTTCCACCAATTAGTGAACCACCTTCAAGAAAATTACATACATTTTCATCGCGTTTTGATACTAAATGATAAGTTTCTCGAACGATTTGCTGTTGAATTTCTTCGGGATAGTATTCAAAAAATTTTATTAATCGTGGTTTAGCTGAATTATTAAACACAAGTATTGCTTTAATCATAATTATTTAAATCTCTTATCTAAAACAAATATAATAAATATATATATAGATAAATGCATTTTTCTTGTGGCCTAAACCAACCTTCGAAACCGTGAAGGTAAACAACAAATTTTTTTGTGATTATATGTGCATTGAAGCAGAACATAAACGATGAATATTTTCATATTCATTTGTGAAAGAAAAGACGTAAAATAAACAATATGGGAAGTATGTTTGGCAAAAATAAAAAATTATCATCTCAACAAACGCAACTTTATAGTCAACAAACTCAACTACAACCATATGTTATTCAACAAATCCATGATGCATTTACAGATCGAGCAGGAAAAAATGGACGGTAAAGAATAGAAAAAAAATTATTTTATTAGAAAATTTCTTTCTCTTATATAATATATAGGATGAATGTGAACGAATTTAAAATAGCATATCCACAAATGAATCCAAATGCGAATATGTATAATATGGATATGGAAGCAGAACGTATGAAGTTTCGTTTCAAGTTTTTTTTTTCATTTTTGTTTTCTTTCTGATTTTTGACGGTTACTCATAGGAATCTTCATGATGTTCGATACTGATCGTAATGGTAAAAGAAAAATACGAACAAAAAAAAAAGAACATTATTTTGCTAATTTAATTAATTTTTCATAATAGGCGTGTTGACATTTGATGAATTCATGATAGCATTCGTTCAAATGCAAAGAGGTAGTAATATTTCCTCAAAATATTGGTCATATATTAAGAGCATTCTACATGCTGACATCCTCTCTAGGTGTAGTCTTCTAAATGTTGCAAATGTTCGTCGACAACATATAAAACACTTTGATCAATATTCATATTCTGAGCGCATCTTACAACGACATGTTCAACAAATTCTTCGATTTAATCTTATTCTACAAGATGATCTTCTACAATGCTTTTTATGTTTGGTTAAAATATTTTCTTTCCTTTTATGTTCTTTCCATATATATTTCTTTTATAAACAACCATATTTTTCAATCAAATTCGTTATTATTTTCATTGTCATCCTCTCCTGGAGGTTGTTGCAATTGATCATCATGAATATTAGTAACACCAATGTCACGAATGAAATCACGAATACTTTCTTGTAATGCTTGTAACATACCGACGTCATTTTCACCACCACCAACAGCACCACCTTGAGCATTCGGATCGACCAGAAAATTCTATAAAAATTATAGAAATAATTCGATTTCATTTTGTCTTTTTTTCAAATTACTTCTAAATTGAAATTTGGCATTAATGATCGAAGAAACATGCCAAATGAATTGTATGAACTATTCACTTGCATGGTAGGTCTAAAAAAATAATGTAAAATCAAATAGAGAATAATAAAAAATAATTCTACCTTTCCGGTCGTTGAAAACCAACGATAGAATCTGTTGGAGGAAATGGATCAAATGTATAAAATGTATTTGCATTTTGCATAGCCTATACAAATAAAATTATATAATATTTCGTTTTTTCTCCTTCATATATACATACATTCGTTAGAAATCCTCGTATTTCATTTGATTCTGATAAAACAATATGTCGACATACATTAATTGGTGTTTTACGATACTCTGTTTTTCTTCTATAAATAAATAAATAAAAAAAATAATCAATATATTTTCTTTCTTTTAAATTTACAATTCAGTATAGTTTGCAATTCTTGGATCTTGATTCTGTTCAATAATTTGTATAACATGATTAACATTATCTTTTAAAAAGTCTAATTCATCTTTTTCTTTCCATTCATTTGACATTCGTACAGCATATAATTGTTGTATACATTTAAGTGCCTCGGTTTCATATCGTTCACTATCAGAAAAATATCGACATTTTTCAACTGTTCTATCTGGTCTTATTGATAATTTATCAAGTATATATTTAAGCATCGATGGAAAACGTATTAATGCATTTTGTAAAGTTTCATTCGCTTTATCAAATGATGATATACGAAAATATGCAAGTGCTAATGAATAAATAAAATTTGGTAAACCATCAAGTTTTAATCGTTGATTTTGTTCCGTATAAAAACGAATCAAATAATTATATTCTTCTGAACGTATTGCATAATAATCGAGAAGAAGAACAATTGCAAGTGGATCATCAATTGGATCAAGACTAAATAATTTGAAATAAAAGAATATTTTTATATATAACTTATATATGAAAATTTACCTTAGGAGTACTTTACAAAATTCCAGCGCTGTTCTTGAACAACCTCGTTCACCAATATAAATAATATGTTTAAATAAACTGATAAAAAACGATCGATTTTCTTGTATTCGATATTCTAAACGACATTCACCACGTGTAATAGAAAATAGTGGATGAAATGATTGTTGAAAACTGTATAAAGCACGTTCTAATAATAGAAAAATAAATAAAAATATTATTTATATAACAAAAAATAAATTTACCAATAAGATCAACAGCTGTTGGTGTATCATCTTGCATTCGACTTACATCACTTAAATGAATAAGTGCATCAATATGATAAGGATGATGACGAAGAATATCCTATAAGCAAAAAAAAAGAAAAATATTTTATTATAAAGAAGAATGTTGAATAAACCATAATTCCTTGTAGATTATGTTGATCAACATGATCAAAGAATTGAATTTGTAATCGTTGATAATCTTTATCATATTCAAATTGAAAATAATTTCCTGTATTTATTGCTGTTTCAGATAATGGTGATGATGGTTTCATTAATAAACCTATATAATAAAAATGTTATTATTTTTATTCGACCAAGAAAAAAACAACAACTTACCAAATTTAAAATAATTGGGCCATCCTACTTTAGTAAAAATAAAAGCATTTTGTTTAGCTAATCGAGTAGATGGACGTTGTTGTTGTTGTTGAAGTATTTGATATGCACGACGACTATAATAAGAAATTAATTTTAGAAAATTTATAAATTAACTATTTACCGTTGAGCTGGCATATTAGCTAGCATTGCTTGTGCAGTTGGGTTATTTTCACGTTCAATTTGTTCAACAATACTACTTCCAAATTTTTTTTTCATTTCATTTATTGGATTTAATAAACGATTATCCGTTGATAGTAAATCTGAAACGATGTCTTTTGATGATGATGCTGCTTCTGATTGAGATTCGTTTGTTACAATTAAAAAATCATCATCTACCTAAATAAATGATTTATTATATAAAAATATTTAATATTATTATTATTAATCATTACTTCATCAGTTTTTTGAGTTTGAATATTTTTCTTTTTTATTTTACGTTTTCGTTTTGATTTTGATGTTGTAGATTGCTGTTGTTGTTGTTGTATTTCATCATTTAATTGATTATCACTATCTATAACAACTTGATCATCATCATTATTATTATCATCTTCATCTGCTAACATTTCAAATGCATTTCGACGATAATCATTTTTTGTTGTTATTACTAAATCGGAGTCGTCGTCATCATCATCATCATTATTATGTTTATTAATACCGACTTTCTGTAAAACTTGTGCAAGATCATCTTGAGCTGTATGACCTGCTGTTTTACGTACTGCCCTTGAAGACATTTCTTATCTGAAATAATATATAAAAAAATCAAAATATTCAAAATAGGAACATTCTCGAAATCACAAATAAGAATTCAAAGGTTATTTTAATTACTGTTGCGATATTACTTTAAACGCTTGTTGATGAATATTTTGGTAAACTCATTGTGAGAACATGCCAGAAAATATTACATGTAATGGCATAGATAATTGTTTTTAGTGGATCAGTTTCCTTATAAATAAGTAGCTCGGATGAATCATTATCATCACGAAATCCTAGATTCTTAAATAATGGTTTGTCAGCATCTGAAATAAAACAACAATATCGACCGCAATACTTATTGATTGCACGATAGGCAGGTATGTATGGACGAAGTAGGACATTGCGAAAGACATTTTCCAGAAGAGAAAATATTTCAATATATTTTATTATATCATTTTTTTCCATATTTCTTTTGTTGTAATCAATATTTTTCCAAGTTTCAAAAAGATAGTTAGCCTTTTTGAGATGTCCTCGATACTCTAAGTGTTGTCTCCAAATGTCATCATTTGGGTCTTCTCCAAGAATAGATGGTAGCCGAGAAAATACGGCAGCATCATTTTCACATGTTTCAAAATATTTTGTATAACCATCAAGCGTGAATATATCCTGAAGATCAATGAATAAATATAATTTCATTGAAAAATCATATTACTTTCTTATCTTCATCAATATGTCGTGTATCTTTTATAGTTGTTGAGCTATAATTTGCCATTTGTTCTTGCAAACAAGATTTCAAAATAACGATTGAGATAAGCTCTATGTACTTGCTTGGATGACAATTCATTCTTCGCCATTGTGTCAAAATAATACATTGCCTTTACAATTTTAATAGAGGGCGTTCACTATCAGTGTATTGTCATCGTTTTTTAAGGAAGTAAAACAAATGTAAAAGTTTTTCATCATATTGCTTATCATGTGATATGTCTTTTACTTTCGCATAATCCATAGAAATGATATACACGATATATTATCACATGTCAGTCTTTTACTAGGTTACATGTCTGTATGGTACAGTTGCAATGAAATAAAGAAGTAAAACTTTAATTTTTCTTTTCATTTGCATAAAGAAGAGCGAAATATCCATAATTCCGTGGGTGTGAGTGAGGTTCCAGATAAAGAGAATACCCACACTCATACTGACAGTAATTGGTAGTTAATAAATCTTAATTTTACTAGAAACAATGTTATCGATTATTCCTTTGTAGTTTTTTTTCTTTATACTTATGAATGAAATATTCTGACTGTCTTACAAGATACGAAAGTATTATTATATAATATATTTATGTTCTCTACGTTTCAATATATTGTGTAGATGAATTAAACATGTTATCACGTGCTCTGATCGACATATAATACAGAAGGCTTCAGGGAACATTTTTTGTATATATTCTGATAGCTCAAGTCGTTCTCTATAATTGTACAATACTTCATAATATCTCAGTTGATATAATAGTAATAGTATCGAGGCAGGAACGACTCGGCGAAAAAAAATTTGATCAGATGTCCAAAAGTGTATGTAACATTTTTTGTTTGCATATTTATTGACTCGAGTGAATGATAAAATTTTGATCTTTTTTTGAAAAGCTCTACAAAAATCATATAAATAAAATCCTATTCAATTATTTTCATAGTTTATTTCATCGTCCAAAATGAAAATGTACGTGACAGTGAATGTTAATTTTGCAGTGTAATGAATAAAATAAATATATTTGGAAGCTTTTTATATTTCACAATAGGAATTTCTTTATAGAGCTAGCACTATTACCTTCGGTATGCTTTAACTACGTATCTTCGATAATGACTTGATGTATAATATGCGTTTTTGTCTTTCTTCTTTTGTTACTGCCTTCAAAAAAAATTGTTACAAGCATTACTCACAAACGATTACCTATATCGAAAAAAAAATCATATAATACATTTTTGTCACATAGAGAGTAGAATGGGTAACAATATTTCGCTCTATATACTATAGACATGATATTCATTGTATGATAAAAACAATCAAATTCGATTATGAAAAAAGTTTTCGCAAAATCGCTACGATAAATCTCGCTCAATAAACACCATATCGTATGAATTAAATAGTTTCGTAGCAAGTTATTTCTTGAATACATATAAGTTCATTAAGAAAAAAAACATTATATAAAATTAAGTATCTGGTTTATTTGAAGCTAACAAATATTTTTTAACATACAAAAAAGTCATGAAACAAGCTATGCGGAATTTAATACAGTAGAAACAATAATGTTAAAAATAAGAAAAAAAATCAAATGTAAATATTACTTCTTTAGATGGCGTAATGATGAACGTGAACAGGTGAACTATAATGAAATGGATGTGCACCATAGCCTCCACCATATGCATTGTGAATGTAAGGATTTCCATGATATTGATTGACCATAAAATGAGAAGCATGATGAGGATGGTGATATGGATACGTGTGCGATTGAACACCAAAACCACCATATGGTGAGTATGCGAATGGTTGCTGTTGATAAAACATATTGTATAAATGTGTGAATGATAATTATTGAAAGAGAAAAATGATATTAATCGTTAGCTATATCCATTATATATATATATCCATTTTCAATATATGTGAGAGACGTAATTAAATCATTCATCCATGTATTGTATAAACTCATTTACTTTATGACGTCAATAATAAGACGTCAATGTAATTAATTCAAGGACGAAAATGAAGTGACGCAAATTATTAATTACGTACCAAACGACATCGGAATCAATTCCGTAGTTTATCGTTGGTTTTGTCTTGCTTTCAATATCTGTTCATATCATAAAAATCGCTAAAAAACAACATTTAGTTGAAAAATACATCGAAATGATAAGTATATGACTAACTATAATAAATTATTGATTTTTTTTATTAAATAAATAATACGTGTAACAAATCGAAATTTTCTACTTTATTTTAATGTTGCACGATTTTTAACATACTTGTACAACTTTACTGTCATTGTATGAATTACTCCATAATTATTAATACCATATAAAAAAAATTAGAAAAGATATTCTAATCTTACTTCTTTTCTCTCTTATTAAAACGATGTATACAGCATTCTTGTTTTCAATTATTTTATTAAACAACAATTCAAGACATAATGGAGAGAAGAAACGTTCGTTGAAAGAATTGCAGTTTTCCTTTACCACTTATTTTCATCAGAAAATGTATCTCAGCATCGACGTATTACAGTGATGGCACACATAAAGAGAAAAAAAATTAGACAGAAAAATAATAATATAAAATATGTTGATTGCTTCATTTTGACGACAATATGAGAAAAGTAAGTATTATAGCTGATGGAAATAAATTTTTTTGTATTTTATTTAGCTTAATCTTATCATTAAAATATTCTGCTTAAATTTTTCAAGAAACTATTATATCTTACATTTGTGATTAATAATTCATAAACTAAAAGAAATTTATTTATTAAAAAAAAGTTTTTTACTCAAAATCAAATAATTTTATCTTTTATTCAGTACATAGTTCATATTTTTGAATTCGATAATTAGAAGAATCAACAACATAAAGATTTCCGTCAACATCAAATGATAGACCTCTGGGAAAATTTAATTGATTTGGTTCTCCACCACCACTACCATTTCCACCAACAACAATTGTACCGTTTGTATCTCCTTCGCTCCATCGGATAACTCGATGATTCACATAGTCTGAAATAAAGATTAGGCCGAAATTATCAACAATTACAGCAGTAGAAAAAGATAATTGGTTAAGATGGCATCCATTTCCATTTCCACCAGCAACAATAATCCCTTCTTTTGCATTTTTTTTCCATTTCATTATACGATGATTTGCTTGATCCGATACATAAATAGAATAATCTTCATCGACGAAGATTTTTCCAGGACCATTGAATTGATTTAGAAGGCTTCCTTTGCCATTTCCACCTGCAACTAGTGTTTCATCTATGTGTCCTTCTTTCCATCGTCTCACTTCAGACTTTACGTAATCAGAAACATAAAGAGATTCATCTTTGTCTGTTGCTACACCGCCACAGTGAATATTAGCAATGATGGTTTCTGGATATGTTGTACTTTCACGAAACCATCGCATTACCCGTGTGTTGTCAGAATCACATATGATTATCGCATTTTTCTTTTTATCAACGATTACGTCGGTTGGCGTATTGAGTTGATCTTCTCTATTTCCTGGTCCGTTGTTGCCACCTGCAATGATTTCACCAATGATCGAATTATATTTCCATTCAATAATACGATGATTATGAGTATCAGCAATCAAAAAACTATTATTATCATCGATACAAATCCCAACAGGATAAGCAAGTTGATTTAATAGATCTCCGTATCCATTTCCTCCAGCAATAGTAATTCCATGTTGTTTCCATTTTTTATATTTTGGCTTGTTTTGCACTAACAGTAAAGAAAAAAATAGAACCAATTTTCATAAAAAAATTTCATTTGATTTTTGCAAAAATTCGAGAAGAAAGCAATGTAAAGATTTTTGATTTATCTCAATTCAAAACGTTCGTTTTATTTTGAAATAGAAATGTTGAATCATATATTCACATTTATATTGGCATCACTGTGTATTTTGCGATATTTCCTTCAGCTGTTTTTCGATTAGTTTTCTATCGGAATTTTGAAAATACTATACTCTAAGCGAACATCCTATTAGAAAGGTCTTGATCATGGTACACAGAACTAAAAAGATTCTCGGACTTTAGATACATATGATCTAATGTAATCACTGTAGTTCATGGATGGAATCCCCTTAAATACTTCGGAAATAGTCCATGCGATATCTTCTACAAGTGTCAGAAACTAAATCATAAATCGATCGTCGATTTAATAAATTGCACATTGATAAACTTTCAGTGAACACTTTTTGAACAAAATATTGAAATTTCCTTCTTCATTTTCTATTTATGAATTCTATTCTTTGAGATGTATGAAAGACTTTTGTAAATATATATTCTTACCTCTCAACTTTAAGTAAACAATGATAATAGAAACCCACTCATACAAAGATAAAAGGTCGTTTTGAACAAAAAGAAGTAAATCTTCTCTTTTTGAAATAGTTCTTCAAAGTTCTTCCTTGATAAAATCAAACTATCGATATATCTCTCTGCAAAGTATGATTTAGAATTTATCTCTGTCAACAATTAAACGATAGAATTATAATCTGTATGAATATTCTTATAAAATATTCAAAAATAAACTCAACACTCAACACATCGTGCAAATGTGTTAATAATTTACTAAAAAAAAAAAGTTTACCACTTTATTTTATTTCATTAATAATATACCTGTTGTCATCGGGTTGGCCACTGTTGTTGTAAATTTATGAGTTGTTGTTTTGGTTGTCAAAGTTGATAATTTTATCACGTTTGTTGTTTCTATTGTCATAGCTGATAGTTTTATTTCGTTTGTTTTTTTTGTTTTAATAATTACGATTGGAATAGTTACGACCAAAATAACAGTGATAATACCAATAATGATCCATAATAATTTCTTTTTTTTTAAACATTTGATTCTATAATAAACAATGCTTTTAATTATAAATTTCAACAATTCATAAAACACATACAACAATGTTGATCGATCAGCTGATGTTTGTTGAGAATTCGACGTAACTGGTTTAGACTAAAATAATTTATTAAAATCAAAGTTATTTTATCTAATTTAAATATAATATATTACATCACAAACTCCTATTCTATTTTGATTCATAATGAATATTTTATTAAAATCAATAATCTAAAATATCGAATAAAAACACATGATATCAAAATAAAATATATCTTCAAATATGAGAAGAAAATAATACTTGAGCAAATTTAAAACAATGAAATTTATTTTCGTCCATGAAGACTGAAAAATCTTTCTTTTTCCATTATTCACATAGCATTACATTATATGAATACTTACTTAAATCCAGTTGATCAAGAACAAGAGGTTGTTTTGCAGTGCTATTATCAAGTAACTGACTACAAAATTGTTAAAAAGACAGAAAACACTTAAATATACTGCTGTAATTTAATAATCATGAAAATAACAAAACATGAAGTATTTTTATTGAAACATTTGCAACATTAAAAATGATTAGTAAATAAGAACAATAAATTTTACTTCCTTTTTTAGAGCTCATTTTTGAACTAAATCCTACCAGATGTCAATTATGATATGCTGAGAATAGAATAAATATTCATGATATTGAAACTTTAGAGGAAGGATATGAAAGAAAAACATTGAAAACCGTCACTTATAGAAGAAAATGCAACGTTTTTTAACAGAAAAAAAACAGAATTTATTTGAATAATATATTTTGTATAGAATTGAAAGAATAAATGTATCGATTAGAATATTTTTGGAGTTGAAATGAATGACGACCTATTATCATTCGTCAATATTTAGAACAATATGCTGATGTATTAAAAAGTAATTAAATGTAAATTACATCTTTAAAAGCATCTACCAAGTATTTTTATATTTAGTATTTGTGCAATATCGTTTTCTAGTTATGATATTCTGGATTTTTTCCAAAGGTGATTTTTTTGTTGCTTTCGTGTAGATTTTGTTATACGTAAAATACTGTTTTATTCATTTAATTGTATTTCTTTGAATAAAAACATAAGAATTTTTATTCAGTTTCCTACTGATTATTTCTTTACTTTTAGTCGAAAGAATGTATCGTAACGAATGATAAAAGCTAATTTAAACCTGTTTTTTTACTTCGGTCTATCAAAAAACAAACATGATTCTACACTATTTTTTTTCTTCGTCAACGTAAATAAAATACTTATTTTTCGCAAGTTACTTCGATGGTTAGCCAACCATCGCAATATTTCATTACTTGTTTTTTCGTTCGCCATGTGTTGTTTTTCATAAAAACATTATGCGCAGTTAAAGGAAAAATATTTCGGAAGATAGTAGATACCGATAACACGAATCAGTCTTGATAATTATTTCACTAGTAAATTTTACACAGTAACTCCAATTCAAACCATTCACGTAGCAAACAATGGGTAAGAGACAATCAAAATCAAGTCTATCGGCAGTTCCAAATGGTGCAGAAGATCGTCCACCTGTCGATCTCCAACGCAAGAGAAATGTCCTTCTAATCTGGTTAGACAAGAATGTTGACGAGAACAACGACGATTGTCAAAATACAATCACAAAACTGCGACGTACTATGAATGACACCAATATATTTACAGATGTTGATCAATGCTTTAAATTCATTCAAACTGTCGTCGATACTAAGGTATGCATGATAGTATCCGGATCACTTGGACAAAATATTATGCCTCGTGTACACAATATGTCTCAAATTGATTCGATTTTTATTTTTTGTGACAATCAAAAACTTCATGAACAATGGGTTAAAGATTGGCCCAAAATAAGAGGTATCTTTACAGATATTACACTCATCTGTGAAGCACTCAGGGAGGCTGCGCATCAATGTGAACAAAATGCCATTCCCATGAGTTTCATCGGATCAAATAAAAGGTTAGATCAATTAGATCCTTCTTTTATGTACACACAAATCATCAAAGAAACTATATTAACCATTCAATTCAAACAAAAGCCCATGCAATATTATTTTGATTACTGTAACGATATTTTTGAAGGTATTACAAAAGAAATTGAAGATATTAAACAATTAGAAGATGAATACCACAATAAAACACCTATTTGTTGGTACGCCTGTCAACTGTTCCTGTTTCCTATGCTCAATCGTGCATTACGAGTGATGGATGCTGATATCATCGCACGTATGAGTTTCTTTATTAGTGATCTTCATCGACAAATTGAACAACTTCATCAAAAACAATATGCTGGTACAACTGCTACAGACACTTTCACCGTTTATCGTGGTCAAGGTTTATCTATGGAGGATTTTGAACAAATGATGAAAATCAAAGGTGGTCTTATTTCATTCAATAGCTTCTTATCTACTAATAAAGATCGCAACATATCACATGATTTTGTTCAACGTGCTATAGCAAATCCAGATCAAGTGGGCGTCCTATTTATTATGAAAATTAATCCTGCTCACTCAACTACATCATTTGCTTCCATTGCTGGTATTAGTGACTTCGAAGGAGAAGAGGAAGTCTTATTTTCGATGCATAGCGTGTTTCGTATCCAGAATATTGAACAGATTGGTGAAAATAATCGTTTATATGAAGTCAACTTGGTACTGACTGCTGACTACGATTCAGAGTTGAATAGACTTAATGATTACATTCGACAAGAGAGTTATCCAAACAGTGTAGAATGGTACAGATTGGGTTTAGTATTAAGTGAAATGGGTCAATTTGACAAAGCTGAAGATATTTATCAAGATTTACTTCGTCCAATAAAAGAAGATAAAGATAAGACACCTTTATATTATCAACTTGGTTTGATCAAATATAAGCAAGAAAAATACAAAGAAGCACTTACATTCTATGAAAAATCATTTGCTATCTATCAGAAATATCTCCCTCCCAATCATTCTGATTTGTCTCATTCTTATCACAACATTGGTTTAGTGCATAGAAACATGGGCAATTATTCAAAAGCACTTTCATTACATGAAAAAGCCCTTAAAATTCGACAACAATCACTTCCTTCCAATCATCCTGATGTGGCTGCTTCCTGCAACAGCATTGGTTCGGTGTATGAGAGAATGGGTAATTACTCAAAAGCGCGTACATTTTATGAACAAGCTGTACAAATTGCACAAAAAACATTACCTTCAAATCATCCGGACCTTCAAAAATGGAAAAATAACCTCGAGCGTATAAAGAATAGATAATAAATTGTATTGCTATGAATTTTGTTTGTAAGAAAGAGAAAAAAAACTGTATTTGTTCAGTACTATGAATTATTCTTTCTGTTTCAATAAAAAAAATTAATTCACACGTATTGAATAGATAACCGAAAGATAGGGTGTGGGTTAAGAGAAGAGACACCCACACCCACTCACAAGATTCACAATCGCTTAATAAAGATTCAAACATATTCGAATAATCTTTTTTCATATATAAAAAAATCAATAAAAAACATTTCTTTTTTTTCTGTGCTTAATTTATTTTCAAACGTTATTCGCGTTGACTAGACTTATTAAAAAGTTGTGAGACATATATGCACCGACACATTTTCCAAGTCAGAGAATAGAATAATGAATAAAGCAGTCCTTTTTTAATTCACTTGCGTTAAAAGCAAATATGTCTTACAGGCCAAAAACAAATGAATCATTTTTCAAATTCAATTGCTATAGACTATCGATAGTCATGCATAATGAAAAATCATTCTTTTTCCAACAATGGGCATCACGCACGAAAACAAATGATTCAGAGAAATATTTTGTACTAGTGCAAATTCTTCTCGTTTTAAGAGTGAAATGTGTTAGTGTGGTTGTGGGTATCAGTGCGCGGAAGGTATTAAAGAAACTACTTTATTCAGCTCACATCCACATCTACCCATACTAACACCGAATCCGACACCCACACCTAGAATAGACTCAAGCGGTTTTGTTGTTTGTAGATACAAGTGTCCGCTTTCAACAACTAACAGAAGGGAAAAAACCACACTTTCTGATTCACATCACTTTATTTTTTTCCAATTGGGAGAGACGCGCCAGCGGCAAATATTTAGTATATTTAACTTTGAATTCATCGTTGTTTTTTTCAGTCGAGCACTCGGTAAAGAAATCAAATCATATTAACATAGTAGCATACATAGGTGATGGCAGCAAAAGTAAGCAACAATAGTTCTGGTGTATTTGCCATTGGTTCACAGTCCACGACGATTAATATTGGAACGCCAAAAAATACTACCCGAAGAGTTACTATTGGAAATACTCATGTTTCAAGATACAATCATGTCGTGACAAATACGAATTATCTCGTTCGAAACACAAATGAAAAGAAAAAATGGTTCATGCGTGGTGGACACTTTCTTTACCATCGTCCTATCTTAGCTATTGCACTGCTTATTTGCATCGCATCGATTCTGATGACTCTCCTTTTTAAGAAACCAATGGGAGCCATCGCGATTTTTATCTCAAGTATTTATATTGTCCTGTCAATATACAATATTATTATCTATTGGTTGAATCGCCCTCTTCTTCATCCTTTATTCACTATTCTAGTGTTGAATCGTGTTCTTCAATTGAACAATGAGTTCTATGAAGTTCCTCTTCAAGCCACAACACTTAATTCCATTCTGGCTGCTCTTGTTGCTGATGTTGAATCGTTTATAGCCACATTAAAGGTACAAAACATTCATCGAACTGAAGTAACAATTATGCTGTACGATGTGAAATATTTACAGTTCACCAGTTTTCCAAAAATGAGTATCTTTTATTTATTGTTTTTTGCCGCGATTATGGGTGTAACGACTGCCTGCATTACAGGTGCTATTCATGCAGATTAATGAACTAAATATTGAATAATTTCCTATTACCATCAACAAAAATTATTTATGTAACTTTAGGCCTCGTAGCGATCCTTTTTTCCTTCTTTTTCTTTTAGAGTGTCCGTCTTTTCTACTTTTTATACGAATAAACTGCCAGAAACATTGAAAAAACTGCGTAGCAATACGTAGTTAGAGTCCGACACTGATGAAAAGTTCTCAGAGCTTTATAAAATGCTTAATCTACTTCAAATCCAATGATAAGGTACTTGATCCTCAACTGAATAGGGATAAAAATGCAAAAAAAAAGCTTTTTGCATTTCTGAAGTATAATTCTAAGATCTTTAACGAAAGAATATAATCAAAAGTAGCACTCGTCGAGTATATTCGATCAATGACGACTGATCTTGAATTACTGACCATCCGACGGCGCTTATCAAACTTCGAGTTCATCTCTTTCATCATCTATTTTAAGGAGAGACATAATATATTCTATCATCACTTCGTGTCCGTACTATATTTTTCTCAAAGAGCTTAGACTCCTGACTACTCGGTTTTACACATTACATCTAACGATATAAGCCATGCTTCCTGCCTTATCGTATCTAATCCGTTGTCTCCATCAAGCGTTTTGAAGTAAGGGATCGTTTGATAACTGTATATTCAATATCAATATCTTGTTTAGTATGCAAAATGACGTAACACGCAAACACTAAACCAATTAAGCCATATTTTGAGCAATATAAAACATCTCGAACGTGTTTTTCTCATGTATTGATACTATATAGCTCCTCCTCAGTTGTTGTCAAAGAAAGTAGAATTGAGTGCTTGACATTGAAGGGTGTGGGTGTGGGTGTGGGTGAGGGTGGGTGTGGATGTGGCTACCAGTGATATATCTTTCATCACCCACACCCTGGGTACGACCTGATAGCCTTTCCTCTTTCTTGTCCTCTTCTTCTCTTTTCTGCTTCATCTATTAATCTTTTATCGTGTTTGATCATCCACATCTGGTCTTGATAATGAAGGGATAGCCTTATAAACGTCGACTTTATTATTTTTATTGTAAAATATATTACATTAATTAAATAAATAAATATTATATTGAATATTTAAATCATTTATTGATTTTTTAATTTATTTAAAAAAAAAATAAAAAAATAAATGATTAAGAAATCTAAAGCTGCTGTAATCTCACTTATATTTTTAAATGTTCATGCTCTTCAAGAATATTTTGACATGTTGGCCGTTCATATGGGCTGTCTAACTGACAACGTGCACTGATTCCTACCCAGAATGTTACATATTTACCATTTGTATCTACTCGAGAGTTGTCTATAGTTTGCTGAATGGTAGCTCCGAGAGAAAAGATATCTATTCTCGCTGTTGTAAATGTACTATCTATGCTGTTCGCACGAAGTTCCGGGGCCAAAAAACCATCTGTACCTTTAATAGATATTGGTACTCGATGAATGAATCCAAAATCAGCTATGACAAAGATCGGTGATCGTTCTTCTCGAAGTTGAACAAGAATATTTTCTGGTTTGATGTCACGGTGAATGAGATCATTTTTGTGTAAATATTCAAGACCAGTAGTGATCTGTTTAAAGATGTTGTCTATGAGTTTATCATTAATCTGTCCTTTCTCTGATGCATAGTCAATATACCTGGTAAGATCTGAGTCAAGACGTTGCATAAGAATGTCGTAGTGATCTTCGCGATCTGAACTTTTACGAACGCCATAATAATGAAGAATATTTTCATGCTTCAGCTCGGTAATATAACGCACTTCTTGCCACTTAAAACTACCAAGAGAAAGACGTTTAGCTGCAATATTTTCTCCACGTGTTCCGTCAGTGTCGCCAAGTTTACCAGCATATACTGGAAAATTACTTTTACCCAATACTGTTCCAAGATTGATTTCACAAGAGGGATATTCAAAGCGACTCGTTTGATCAAGGAGATTTAGATACAGTTGAACAATTGATAAGTTGTTCTTTTCAAGAAATCGACCAATATGTCGTGCTGCATCAGTGTTTTTCTGTTCATTCATTTTCTCTATTTTTCTCTTCATTACGTCGCTCATAATGTTCAGACCATTAGAAAGCGTCTGATGAACATGGTCAAATATATCTTTTTTAAGCCCCTCAATAATTGTTTTAACGCTCGATTCTATACTAGCTTTTGCTTGACCTGTGAACTTCCCGCGTTCGCGCATGAGTGATATGCCATTCGCTAGAATCGGTCCTACCCCAAAAGTAATTCCACTACCAGCAACAGCAGTAGTAGTAGCAGTAGCAGTAGCAGTAGTAGCAGCAGTAGCAGCAGTAGCAGCAGCAGTAGCAGCAGTAGCAGCAGCAGCAGTAGCAGTAGTAGCAGCAGTAGTAGCAGCAGTTGTAACCCCAAAAAGTTGCCAAAAAATAGCCAATAAACTACCAGCATCAGCAGCAGCAGCAGTAGCAGCAGCATTAGCAGCAGTAGCCGTAGTAGCAGCAACAGTAGCAGCAGCAGTAGAGGCAGTAGTAGCAGCAGCAGCAGCGTACATAGCCGGGAAAATCCAGAAACCTGTAATAAGACCAGTAACAGCAATAGTAGCCGGAAGGACTATACCCAACCTTTTTAAATTCGCAGAGTTAGGAGCCCATTCAGAAATATTTGTGAGGAACGAAGCGGCATGATAAAGTTTAGCGGAACGAAGTAGACTATGGTCTTCCTTTCTGTACTGGCCGATAACAGCTTGATATGCATTGCTATACAATGTACGCTTTCCCAATGAGACGATGACAGCTGTTAACGCTGGATTTTCCCCCAACTTTCGATATAATTCATTTACGCAGTTTGAAACGCCTTTCTGGATTTGTTCACGCTTCACCGATAACTCATTTTCGATTTCGTCAAGAAGTGCTCGTTGTATGTTCTCATCGTTATCACATTCTGTATTAGTAGAAAATTTACGTGAAACAGTTAAGTGTATTTGTGTAAAAGGTTCTTTTAACTCTTTCTCTATCTGAGCGTGCAGCTCGGCAAGATGAATAGTCAACATATTTGATAGTTTCTCATCTCGTTGGATACTTCGATCGATATCATCATAATCAAATAATTCATGAATAGTTTCTGTAAGATATTTCAGGCGATTAAGTGCAATATTGCGTACTGCAGGCCTAAAGAATAATGGTAATTTGTTAGTGAATTGCTTATAAGAATCAAGGAAATCTGTTAAATTGTGTTTCGGACTTGTGCATAACGGAATAAAAAACGGTGAGGATTTCCAGTCGTTACCGATTTCCAACTGAAATTTTTCGGTTATTTGATGGAATGTATTATCAAGAGCGTCCTCAACATTTTCCTTTGGATTCGTTGTTACTTGATCGATTTTTGTTACAACGAAACAAACTTGTGGTTGATATCCATGTTTATCCGTACAAGATCGAAAAAGATCGACAATTGTTTTGTGAACACCTTCTCCAAACGATTGTAAAATAAAAATAATATTGGTTTCTTTTAGAATATCTTCAATAATTGAATTCAGGTATTCATTTTCATCGAAGCCTGGGATATCCCATAGCTCGATATATTCTAATTCTTTACGATTTAACTGAATAGTGACAATATCTTTGCACAAATCGTCTTCACGAGCAGACCCTTCAAGGGCAACTAGCTTTTTAGTAATTTCTTTCAATTGTTCAGGATTGTCTATTCCGTACTCTTCTTTTACATTGCCATCAATCGATTCTAGTTTAACTGATAATTTTTCACCATATGTAATTTTGGTTAATCGAGCAGTTGTTGCACAGATCCCTACCGGACATACGTCCGACTCCACAAGATAGTTGATGAAACTGCTTTTTCCTGATTTTAAACCACCAGCAACACAAAGAACAATCTTACGCCGTGGATTACGTATTGAATCGTATTGAGTACCCAAAACATTGATTACGCCATAGTGATTTCTCAATTTCTCAATTAATCTCAGTAACTCATTTTCACATCCAGATAATATGTCCAAATTATGTATGGCTTTAAATGCAAATGAGAGTGGTTTTTGAGTGAAGTCAAAATGGCAAACCATCTGCAATAACGTCATCTGAGATTGAACTTCTTCTGTGAGACAGCGTTGCGGAAGACGTTCCAATTGTGAATTTAACTCATTCCAAAACGCAACACGTTTCGTTTTATCTATCGATTTGAGTGAGTCGTAGCAATGTTTTATTAATGCATCAAATCTACTTTTAATAATGATGACATTCCAACCGCTATCATCGTCATCAGTGTTATTGGTTTGCAATATCTTTCGAATGTCTTTCTCCAAACGATCGGCTTCATTGAATTGTACTCCCAGTAAGCAGGAAAGTTTTAGACTCGTCTCATCATCCATTTTGTTTAAAAAAAGAATAAAGTATTCGTTGCAAAACTTGTATGTCGTTTTTAACTATTCACCTTGATAAAGATAAGGACAATAGAACTAAAACCATTCGTTATCTTATGCAATATGCAATTATGACGTGTATGCGCCAAAACTTCCAACATGTGAGGGCTGGTGTAAGTAACAGCTACCATCATCTAGATTGCATCCTGGCATAAGTAAACTTATCAGATTCTTTAAAAGATGGGTGAGGGTGAGTTTATAAGAAAAGATTCAAAGCATCGCACGACGCATTTCGATTCTGGCTAAAGAGTCATTATCCGGTATATTTATAATCTTAGCTACATCAATTAATTCAACCTTAGTATTGAAATCTTGAGGGTGGCTGACTTCATAAGTGATAATTCCAAACTACTTACGACGATCGTTTCGAACCTTGCTTAACGGTTCATCATCAGGTAATGTTTGGAATTATATATACTCTACATATCGATCCAAAATTCTCAAAACAAATGCAAGATTTATGAAAGCTTCCGAAGAACTTCCAACTAATTGAACAAATGTTGAGAAATAAGGAACATAGTTGAGGGTGAGGGTGAGGGTGGGTAGGTGACGGTGAGAGTGTGAGTGTAGGTGAGATAGTTGTACTCACACCCTCAATCTCACCCACACCCACCCACATCCACACCCACCCACATCCACACCCACACCCTCAATAAAGAAAGTGGGTGTATGTGTGAATTTTGTATTCGCTGCTCGTTAGCATCTACGTCCACACTCGCCTCCTCACCTACACCCACACCCATCCACATCCTCAAATTGAATAAAATGTTCTTCTTGATAAAGTGATACAGCTGTACGAATATTTCTAATAGCTTGTACTGCATGCGAAATATTAAATAAATAATTTATAAATGTATTTCGAAATAAATTAAATATACTTTTCCTCCATAGTCAGCATTCGATATTGTTTCGTTCTTTTTTTTAGATGCCTTAGAAAGTGGATGGCCTTGAAAAGAACCGGTAAAAATCAACAATGGAGTAAAACGGATTAGTAGAGCTGCAATTAATGCTCCAATTGCATTGAAAAATGAAGTAAGTGTAGGTCCCGTAAATTCTTCAAGTGAAACTGCATCTGACGATAGCCGTATAATTAATATGCTTCTAAATTATTTTCATTCAAATCAAACCATCCAATTTCTTGTCGAAGTATACTGTTGAAAAATAATATTCTTATACGCATTATTAATTCTTCTCCTACTTTAGCTAGAGTAACTGATGATACAAACTGACTGATTGCATCAGCGATACCAATCAAGAAAATCCTAGAATATTGACAAACCAGCATAACTACTGCAAAATTGGCCTACAAGATCGAGATTTTTTGTTTGTATTCGCAGTTGTTTCAACATCATTTTTTAATTCACTAATAACTTCTAATGTAACTGATTCTACTGGAATAATAGATGAATGTCTCAATATATTTATCATTGATTTCTCAGCTAGATTAGTTAATTCTTCCTTATTTTTATTATCTAGATCACTATCGGCATCAGTTTCTTTATGTGTACAATATTCAACAACTTTTTCATGATCTAATCCAACAATTAGAATGACACTTTTGCTGCCAGATACAATACTCTTTATCGTAATTTTGTAGACATCACAGGATTTGTTATATTTCTGTATGTTATCGTTTCCTAACAATAAATTCTCATATTATTTAGAATGCATAAATGTCAACTTAATCTGATTAAAAGTATTAGAGACGAACTCTGTTATGTTAAAAAAACTTTTAACATTATTTCCAAAAAGCATGTATATTTCGTATGTCTCATTGCTACAATTTATACTACCAAATAATTTGAATATGAAAACATTTCTTTCATTTTATAGTTTTTTTTTATTCATAACATATGAATTTTATAATGAAAAATAAATGAAATGACCGTATTAATTAATAGTTTTAGAAAATAATTTCTTATTGGATGTTCTATGCTCACCAATCATATAACGATAGATGTCAGTTGGATCAATATGTTTATTTTTTTGTCTATCTATCATTATTGATTCATACCTTCAATATTTCTTCAGTAAAAAGTGAACAAGCAACAATTATAAAGTCGTTGGTTAGTCTATATATGTTTCATATCTGTAGTTAAATCTAATTTGATTTTTATCTCTCTATCATATAAAGTAAATAATTTTTGTTTTAAGAATTTCTTTCTAATATTTTCTTTCTAGATCAACATATTCTTGTAAATATGAGTGATTCAGGTGCTGCATCCAGTAGCACAAGTGCAGCTAAGTTAAATTCTTCTACAACATCAAATAAAAAACGTACTTCATCTGATGCTGGTCTTGATGAAACAAGTGAAGCAGATAGTCAAAATAATGGTAAACGTGTTGTAGTTTTTGAAGCATTTAAATTATTCGATGTACAATCTGCTGTAAGATATTTTGTTTTTGTAGAAATATGATTTAGAAAGATCTTTTTTTTAGGAAGAACTCGATGCAAAACTTTTGCTTATTCAAAATAAAAAATTATCTGAATGTGTTGCGAATTGTCGCAAACAAGAAATTGAATGGAAATCTAAAATCGATCAATTAGAAACAAATAAAGCTAGTGTTGATTGTAAATGGAGTATGATTGATCTTTATTGGACACAAGTAAAATTTTATCCCATATAAAAAAAAATGAAAAACAAAGTTTTCTATTTTTAATAATTCTAGTTAGATGAAAATATTCGTCGTTTACTTGAACGAGTTGATGCAACCACATCAACAGATGATGAAACAAATTCAAAGACAAATGTAAATAATGAACGACAAGGAGAAGAAATACGTTCATATATTCGTCAATTAAATACATGGTTACGTGAAGATCTTGATGCACATCTTAAACAACGTTTAGATTTTTCGACAAAAGCGATTGTTAAACTTGTACGAGTTTTTGATAAGTATGTGTTTTTCTTCTTCTTGTTTATCATCTTTTATTATTCATTCTATTAGTTTATCTGATAAATATCAACGATTATTTATTTCAATGAATTCTACCGGTGAATCAAATTCAACTCCTGGTAAAATATCTTTTTTTTTTGATATTGACATAGAATTAAATATTTATTATTCGATTTAGAATGTAAAAATGAAATATATAAATCTGTTTTGGAACGAAATTCTGATCTTGAACATGAAAATGAACGTATTCAACGATTAAATACAACTTTACAAGGTCGTATTCATGAAATAACACTTCGAGTAAGAATTTCATTTTTTTGATAAATTCATTTATTTTTTTCTCTAATTTTAACCTAGTGTACAGATTTAAATAATCAATTAGTACTTCAAGAAGAACAATTACTTGAGAGTAAAAGTCATTTATCTGATCTTGAATATGAATTAGAAAAATCTCGTAATAAAGAAACAAAATTAGAACGTTCATTAGCAGATGCTATTGCTAAATTAGAACGTGATCTATTAAAATCTCAAGTAAATGATATTAAACAAGATCAAGATTCGAATGCAACTAATTCAAATAATAGTACAGTCGTTATTACTGAAAATAAAGTAAATTTGTTTTTATCTATATAAAACATAATTATCTTTTTTTATAGTATGCTGATTTACAAGCTGAAATCGAAGAATATAAAGAATTAGCAGCAAGTCGTCTTACTGAATTAGAAAAATTGATGAGTGATCATGAAATAAGTAAACGTGAAGTAGAAATACTTAAAAATAAAGTAAATTAGATGAATTTTTCTCTCAAATTTAAATAAATTATTCGAAATTTATAGCTTCGGTCATTACCAGAAGAACTTATTAATGAAACACCGGAATTTAAATGTTTACAATCACGTTATACAGCTTTAGTTAATGAGAGTGTTCATCTTCGACATCAATTAGCTGAAGCACGAGAACTTGTTAAATGTACAAAAACAATATATGATCATCATTTTGAAAAAATTGAAGTAAAATTTTCTTTTTTTTTATTCGAAATAAACGAGATTATTTTCTTGTTCTTTTAGCAAGAAGAATTTGAAAATCAACGAAAATTACATGCAAATATTGAACAAGTTGTAGCAGATTTAGCTGATGCTCGTCGTGATTATGATCTTCTTCAAGTTGAATATGAAAAAGTTCTTATTGCTAATCAACAATCAGGTTTCTTTTTTTATTATTAATTATTTTATTTAGTTTTACAATCTTTTGATTTGTTTTTCATTATTCAGTACCGATTACACGTGAAATGCGAAGTTTAATCAATCATTTACAAGCACAATGTAAATTATATAATTTAGAAGCTAGTCGTTGTAAAAAACAATGTAAAGAATTAGAAGATGAATTAGCGAAACTTAAAGTAAAACAAGAAACAATTATAAGTAATGGTCTCAATACACAAATGAGTGTGACAACATCAGAACCTACATCTGCTAGTTCAATAATTACGACAAATCAACCACAATCGCCATTGAATAAAGACGAAATAACAAATCCTTTTGCAATGCCAACATCAACTGTTGTGAAAAATGAAATCATACCAAAAGAAGAATCAATGGAAGGGGTCTGTTTTATCATTTTTCCTCCTTTAGGCTTATATTTTTTTCTCTCTTTAGAATGATGATACTCGTTTGGTTGAAAATCCGCTATTAGATTTTGGTGATATACCCGAAGGTGATTTGGATGATAGTTCAACAGCAACTACTCTTTCACGTCTTTCATCGAATTCAGTAACAACAGAAGATAAAGATGCTGAATTACGTAATCTTAAGAATGAAAATAAAAAACTATCCGATATGGTTAAAGAATATAAAATCTTATTAACCATGTATAGGTAAACAGAATTAGAATTTTAAATAAAAAAAAAACTTTTTTTTCAAATCATTGTAGAGGTGTACCAAAAGAAACACGTGATAAAGCATGTTTAATGACATCTGAAAAGAAATTACGACAAGAACTTGAAGAAACTCGAAATGAACTTAAAAAAGTTCAAACTCATGCTAAAACATTAAAGAAAAAATGTAACGAAGATGAAGTAAGTTACTCCTTCAATACGTTTCTTATTTGTGATTGTTATTATTTTTGAGGTTCAAAATAAAACGCGTTCATATCAAGAAACCATTCGTGATCTTGAAAAAAATTTAGAAACACGTAAACAAGAAGAAGCAGCATTACTCAATGAAATTGAAGTAACAGGTCAAGCATTCGAAGATATGCAAGAACAAAATAGTCGTTTATTATCTCAATTACGTGAAAAAGATGATGCGCATATTAAACTTATGGTTGAACGTGTTAAATTACAACAATCACAAAAAGTTATGTCGGATGAAAAAACAGTTCTAGTTCAACAAACAAATGCTTTACAAGAACAACTTGATGCACAAGTAAATCAAAAAAAAAAATATTTTTTAAAATATTATCATTTTCTTTTCTAAAATAAAAGGTAATTATGAATCAAAAATATGAAGAAACAATTGCATTACTTCGTAATAGTGTATTGATACTTGAAAAAGAATTAAATATGATGCATCAAACATTAGATGCTCATAAACGAAAAACAATTGAAAGTGCACAAACATCAGCTGATCTTAAACTTCATCTTGATCGTTATCATGCACAATTGAAAGAAGTACAAGAATTAGTTGCTGAAAAATCCGAAGCACTTGAAAGACAAAATTTTAAAAATCGACGGTAAATCATAATAATAAGAAATCTTATGTTTAAAATTTTTCTTTTTTAATAGATTACAAGAAGAAGCAAAAAATCTCAATCGAAAACTAGAACGAATGCGTAAATTAGAAATGGCATCGAATAAAGATGAAGTCTTATTAGAAGAAATTCGTGAATATAAAGAAATTCTTCGTTGTCCAGCATGTAAAAATAAACAACGTGATGCAATACTTTCCAAATGTTTTCATGTTTTTTGTTATGATTGTCTTAAATCAAGATATGATTCACGTCAACGGAAATGTCCTAAATGTAATACAGCATTTGGTCAATCGGACATGCATAAAATTTGGTTGGTCTAAGTGTATAGTTTCTCATTTATTTACTTTCTTTCTTTCTTTTTTAATTTCTGTTTTTTTTCTTCTTCTCCTCCTCCTTCTTCTTCTTCTACGTCTTCGATCGATCATATATCATCAATTACTATTATTATTATTATTATCTTCGATCGAGATCTAACTGTTGTTCATTTTCTTTTCGTTGTTTCAATGTTTGTCTCTGTGGAAAAAATCAAACATATAAAATAAACGTGAAACGAAAGGATAATTATCATTTTAATAAATAAGAAAACTCATTCATTAGCGATATGCCCAAAAACTTATATCCGTCACAATCTCTTACTGAAAAAAGTTTCAAACAGAACACATCTATTTAATAACAATCCAATGCCAAATCAACGTCAACAGTAGTATCTTATTTAAAAATAAACTACTCAGCTTGATAAAAACGCAGTATCACAATATGAGCAGATGTAAAAATGTAGTTTCCTTTTCTAACAATGAGTTCTTAAGAAACAGCAATGAATCAGTTTTGTAAATAAGGATTCCAGACAAAATACCAGAAAGAAGAAAGTAAGGTTCTTGCAAAATAGTCTACAGCTGGTAGCTTAGAAAATATTGTTATACAATAAAAGAATTTTAGAACACATGTCGAATATTTCATTTCAATATTAACCGACAGAAAACGATTTAAAGTGAAGATGCACATGTAACGATGAGAAAATATTTAAGACGGTTAAGAACAATTTTATCAAAATAAAATCGACCCTCTCGATCATTTTTTTTTCGAATAGAGTAACTTGTTTTCATGAGAGAAAGATATCAATGTTTACCTCTTTTATAGATAAATGATTATCGATGTGAAATTTTCCAAATGATTCTTTACTAGTACCTTCTCTTTTTTTTCATACCATTTTCTTAGTCTTCCTTTGCTACTCTCTTCCGTTATCATATTGTACTCCAACATTATATGTGCTTTTATCGATGGATTGTTAGTGAAAAAATGCAAATTAATAAAAATGTTGTTATTTAAAGAGATTGTGTGATTATCAAGCGTTGTATGTAAATTGATTCTTAATAAGTGGTTCATGGTTATGCCACATATCTAGTCATATTTATGATCCTTGATTGTATTTAAAATTAGAAGAGACTAAAACTTATCAGAAAGTGTATTTGTTGGATTTTCTGGCGAAAGATCTAAGAAGTCAGGTTTACTTTAGAATTTACCATAGACTTTTAAAAATTCGATAACACGATAAACAGTTTTCCAAGTTTAGGAGGTGCTAGTCACCTCAACCCTGCTTTATTGGTTAATATCATTATACTCTTAAAAATATCACGACGTTTGATAATAACATAAATACTTTATGAAAACCTTAGATTGACTGATTCAAGTTCTAATATATATAAAACGTCCATTACATATAATCAATTGGAAAATAAGCGAAAAAATAGAGCACTAATTCATGAGTATGGCAAAAAGTATAGTTTTGTCTTAATTATAATATATATGATTCATATGAGGACACTCATATAACTTTTGCAAAAGACAAAATAGTTCGAGGAGTAAGCGTGAGGATGTTCATGTAAGTCTTGCTGTTGATGTGGGCAGGATTGCTTGATTTCGTTGATTTCTCCAAACGCAAAGATTACTACAAGGTGTAAAATACTACTCTATTATTATCTCTCGAAACTTCTTGAATTTTCAGTATATCTCATAATGTGCGTAAGGATAATATGACATCTCTGAATTGTTGTCAGTTTGATTGTGGTTTGTGGCTCGAAGTGATCATCAGATACATAAAACATGAGCTTAGATCTATTTGTTAAAGATAGAGAAATAAAAGTGTTCTTTTTCTATAAAAGGATCGGCGAATACCCAAGATTCGTATCTTATATTCAAATGCAGCTGTAAAATATTCGTTTTATGTTGCTCTTCTACTTCTACAAATACAATTACAACAGTTTTTATACACTCCGTTCGGATGCTATCTGTTAAAATAAAATCGTATCGTTTTTGCAGAGGGATTAGTGACGATTGTGTGACGTTAATTGTTATTTTTCTCATTATGAAAAATCGACCCTCGTAAAACAGCATACCCTTAGATACTCAGCTACCTGATTGTCGCAAAGAATATGAAAGAAAAGAGCAGACCGAGATAAAAAATAACATTGGATACGAAATACGAAAATAAAACTGTAAGGACATGTATGCAGCAGGGGTCGTCATGGGATGGGATGGGACGGACTTTTCATCCCACGGGAGGGTGCGACTCATCCCATCCCATCCCATGGGATTCACTGAAAAACAATATTCATCCCATTCCATCCCATGGGAAGGCCATACGATTAGGTAAAGAAGCGAAGGAATTTCTCCCTGCTAAATTTTATGTTGTATTAGTTTTCTTCCTAAAAATCTTTATGGACTGCTTTTTGGTACTATTCATAGCACCAATTTAAAGGATTTATGCTAAAGAGAAAACTTTCTTTTAAGTCTTTAAAGTGAAATGTATAGTTTCTTCATAAGAGAAAGAGAAATTTTCTAGAATTGACTAAAATTAATTGTTTTTGGTGTAGAAAAAGGCTTTCACTATAGTTTTCAAGAAGAGTTAGCCGTTCTTTTTACAAAGAGGAAACTTTCTCTGATCTGTAGACTATTTCTCTCTGAGCTTAAGATTTTCTTCCTGGTTTTGAGAGACTATCTCTCTGTTTTCTCCCTTTCTCCATCCTCCCTAATGAAACCAAACGAAAACTCTGATTATCAATATAAAATAAGTAATCATATACATAAATACAAAAATATAAATTAAACCCAAAGACAAATGATATTGAATAAATATTATAACAAAAGGCAATGAAATACTTTATAATATTAATCTGAAACCATTTAGATTGCTTTTTCTCTTTTTTCAATTTTATTAGTCCTTAATTAATCTGTCTGGTAATGTTTGGGGTAAAAATTATTAACCAATACAGAAAAGCGATGAATATATTACTTGAGTCTACCGATTGTCGAATGTGACCACTATGCAGAATGATATTTTTCTTAAAAAAAAGTAATTATATATTCCATGGGAGGCAAGACTCATCCCATCCCATCCCATGGGATATGTCAAAATAAAATGTCGTCCCATCCCATCCCATGACGACCCTTGGTATGCAGTGCATTCAGTGAAAGATTCACAACGAGATACTATAACTACGAATACTAGCTTAGTAGAAAGAATATATATTAAAATACATTAAGCTTCTAAAACAGTATCGATTCAACAGAAATGAAAACAATTGCTGTTATTGGTGGTGGATGGTACGGTTGTCATATTGCATTAAGTCTAAAACAGAAAGGACAATATTATGTAACATTATACGAAGCACAATCTGACATATTTCATGGTTGTTCCGGTAAATTTGGCATCCGATTACATGCTGGTCCACATTATCCTAGATCGAAAAAAACACGTGAAAGTTGCCAAAATCATTTCTATAATTTTCATGACATATATTCAGATCTATTAATCAAACATGAATACTCAGTATATGGTTTAGGAATTGAAGATGTTGATGAATATCCATCAAAAGTCACTGAATCACAATTTAAATTAGTTTGTAAAGAATGTGATCAATACCAAGAAATAGATATCAAAGAATGGAATTATCAGCATTTAATTTCTGCTTGTACTGTTTATGAACCAAGTATTGCAGTTGGAAAACGTTTACGTGAAAAGTTTAAAAAATATCTAAAAGAAGCTGATGTTAACCTAATATGTAATTACAAAGTACAAAAAATTGAGAAAATAAATAATAATAAACTTCAAATTAATACTGAGCACATCTTTGATCATGTAATTAACTGTACATATTATCAAGATTTAACCATAGATCCAATCTTACCATTTAATATTGAAGTAGTATATCAACCAAGTTTAGCTTTATACTATGAAGATAATGAAAAATCTTGTAAAGATGATGCTTTTGTGGAACTCACGTAAATTTTCGAAGAAAATAGTGAGTGTAAGTTTTAAGTTCAGACTTTCAAGCTCCCCTCCCCCCCCCCTAAAGCAATAAAAATACGCAAAAATCATTAGAAATAGCTATAAATTGCTAAAATTTTAATAGAAATACTGAAAAAGCGTTAAAATACCTATAGACTGCGAGGTTTTCTATAAAAAATAAGCAAAATGGTTAAATACAGCTATAAATTAGTAGAATTTTAATAAAAATAAGCAAAACTTAGTAAAAATAGCCATAAATTACTGCAAATTTAATTAAAATAACGAAAATGGTGAAAAATAGCTATAAGTTGCGCGCATTTTTATGAAAATAACGACAAATCGCTAAAAATAGCTGTATACTGCCGCAAATTTCATATAAATAACCAAAAATTGTCAGAAATAGCTATAAATTAATTGAATTTGAGTAGAAAAAGAAGACAAAGCACTTAAACATGATCAGATATTTCGATGCGAACATACGTGAGTTCCATATTTTTAGCCCCAACGGGGCTGCGCTGATAAGCTTTTTCATTTATTATCATGGATGGATGGTTTCCATGTATAATGCCACATGATGATCATATAGAAGGAGAAGAAAATACTAAACGAAAATATATAATGACACATGGAAAATATACAATTATGGGTTCATTTGAAACATATGATGAAGCAGTTGATTGTAAAAATAAATTAAATGATTCATTTGTAGCGAAAACAATCAAACCATTGTTTGAAAAAGATATGAATAAATATTGGCCAACATTTAAAAATAGATTCAAATACTTAGGATGGATAAGTACAATTGCAACAAAAGTGAAAACTGAAAAAGAATTTCGCAGTGCATTAACATGGGAAAAAGATGGCATGATTTATGTTCTTTCTGGAAAAATAAATAATATATTCGATGCTGAACAAGAAGTATTTTCTTTACTTAAACTAGAAAACATTCTTAAATGGGGAGGATATAATTATGTTAAAGATGGAGAGTTAGATAGATCAATAAATGAAGTTACTGAGAAACCACAACATAATGTTAGAAATACTTCTGAATTACAAGTGTATAATGAATTATGTTCGCAACATAAACATAATTAACAAGTGTTCACTGTATGTATCATTAAACGTTCTTTTTAATTATATTCTTTTTATTTTATTCACATTCGAAATTTCATGTCATGATAATAATAGTTGTTAGTTTTACTCTTTATAATAAAATAAATTTATGTTCAAATGTTAATACAGTTGTAAATTATTCTTGATAATTTTTGATGATATTGACAATCGACCCTAACTTTTCTGATACACATATTGCACCTATAGCAAACGGTTTTAAACAATTGATATGGTAATTACTAAAGAGTTTATTCATTTTACAGAGTTTCCACAGCTATTTGTCGTCATTATTTTTTAATAGAACATATTCCAAATAATTTCTTTTAATTGCTTTGCGTATATATATGAATGTCATCAATACATTCTATATCGGATATTTCCAAGACGCAGTAAATATATATAAAATATAGTAAGACACTACAGTTGACAAATATATTCTGAAGATTAAAAGAAAAAAAAATGTTTCCACTATAGTGTCGTAAACTATATATTAGTACATTCTTGAAATAATCGCTAAAAGTCTTAATATTAAATTACAGAAAGAATAAATTGACTCTAGAGAATGAATTGAGATTTTTATGTAAGTGACATAAAAAAGGTTAGTTATATTTATTCAAGGTATAAATTTTGATTAAATAAATATTATATACAAATAAAGGGATTTCACTACTAGAATGACTAGACACTAACATTATAAGATTTATTTACATTAATTTCTTTGTAATTTAAACTGACAACATAAATGCTTGTTTATTTTTTTTCTTATATTAAGATATAAATAAAAGCTCACTAGATGTCTATATTGTTAGACAGCGGGAAAAGAAGAAAAATGTTATAAAAAAAATACTTAAATCAATGGCAACAGACGGTACACTGAATAGATACCATTGACTAGAAAAATTTTCAAACTATATGTAAATGAGGAAGTTTTGTTTGAACTGGAATGAAACTTTAGTATGTTTCAATACACATAGCAATACCCAAACCACCACCAATACAAAGTGCAGCACATCCTCGTTTTAAACCTGTTCGTTTAAGTGTATGAATGAGTGTAACAAGTACTCGAGCACCTGAACCACCAAGAGGATGACCAAGAGCAATCGCACCACCATTCACATTAAGCTAAAATAAAATGAAAAACAAAAAAATATACTTTAAAATATGTTTAAAAAAAAGGCGAATTACTTTGTTTGCGTCAATACGAAGTTCTTTACTAACTGCTACTGATTGAGCAGCAAATGCTTCGTTTAATTCAAATAAATCTACGGTTTCAATATCCCATTTAGCTTTGCGTAGAGCCTCTTTAATTGCAGAAATTGGTGATAAACCCTAAATGAGAATAACAATTTCGTTATACATTCATTACTAGTGAAAATGAAAGATATACCATCATAAGTGGATCAATACCAGATTGTCCCCATGAGACAATTCTGGCTAGAGGGACTAGTTGTTTTGATTTGGCAATACGATTCGAACAAAGAACTAAAGCAGCAGCACCATCATTTATACCTGATGCATTGCCAGCAGTAACTGTTCCAGCTAACAAAAGAAAAATGACACTTAAAATATTTAAATTATCTTTCAAATAAAAAATATATACCTTCTTTGAATACTGTTTTCAATTTCGCAAGACCTTCTAATGTTGTTTGTTTGCGAGGATATTCATCATCACTAATTTGAGTATTAGCTTATAATTAAAAATAAAAAATGAAATATATATTAAATTCTATTTTTTTTGTAAATACAATGAGCAACATACTTTTTGATGTTGAAAGAACGATAGGTTCAATTTCTGCATCAAAATGTCGAAGAGACATAGCTTGTTCACATTTTTGTTGAGAGCTATAGGCAAATTCATCTTGTTCTTCTCGTGTAACAGCACTTGCATGAGCAACAGTTTCCGCTATATTATTAATAATAATATATGAGAGTATATATTATTATTTCAATTTACCTGTAATACCCATATGAACATGATTGAATGCATCTGTAAGACTAGAAATAAATTCATAATAGATGTTTCATTCAATAGTTTACTGTTATTCTTACCCATCATGTACCATCGAATCGATAAGTGTAGCATCACCCATCTTTTTACCATTTCTAAGTGGCATACAATGTGGTGCTTGACTCATACTTTCTTGTCCTCCAACTACTACAATACTTGCATCACCTGTTCGGATTGCTTGAGCACCTAAAACGACTGCTTTCATGCCTGAGCCACAAACCATATTAACTGTTGTTGCAGGTACAGCATAAGGTAAACCACCACCACGTGCAGCTTGTCGTGCTGGATTTTGACCTTCATTTGCAGTTAATACTTGACCCATAAATACTTCGCTTATTTCATCTGGTCGAATACTAGCACTTACTTTAGCCAGTGCACCTTTAATTGCCACAGCTCCGAGTTGATGACCTTTTAAACTTGATAAACATCCATTAAATGAGCCGATAGGTGTACGAACGGCAGATAATATAACAACATCGTCAAGATTATCATTAAATTCTGAAGCCATTATTCAAATGAAATAATAAATCTGAAAAAATAATTATAAAGTGTATCATATCAGACGATAAAAATTTTATTCTACGTTTAGTTTGATACGTTGAAATAATCAATGGGCTATAGTTAAGATTATAAGTAGTCAACCGTGGAAAACAAAAATACTGGGTACAAGCAGTGCAAATAAAGAAAGAAAAAAATGAATGCACGATTTCCATTATGGACACCTGTAATTATGTGAATTATATATTATATTACGATTTTGAAGAAAGACTAGGTGAGTTACATTACTTACTGATCAATATGCTACCACACAATTATATTATTTTATTTGCTGTAAATCTACTATTTACATACAACTTAACTAATTAGCCGTTCGTTATCATAGAACAAAGGACCATCTGTGACAAACCAATGAAAACCATGACGTGTTCGTTTCGTGCAAACAATCATTGAATTTCTTATCTTATTCATATATTATAATCAAAATTATGTCATTTTTTTTCTTAACAATTCTTCAAAGTTTCATAGTGATTTGCATATAAAGTATTTGCTTGTATTAAAACAAAAATTAAGCAACTACTGAAACATCTGAAAAGTAAAATTATTAGAAATGATACACCGATAACCGGATCTGTTGTCTATTGAAATAACGAAATAGAAATGTTCATTAACAATAAAAAAAGCAAAAAAAAATTTGAATAACAATAGTAATAATAATAATAATATTCACTGTTAATTGAGAAATATTAACGGAATGACTGTAAGATAAAGAAAAAAAATAAGTCAAAGACAAAACAATTGTTCTGTTCAGTTCGTTTATTTGCGTACAAACAATGTATCATCTTCGATTTCTTCTTCATCATCATCATTAGCATCGAAGAGCGGCTCTTCCATGGAACTTGGATCAGTAATTAATGTGTACCTTTTTGGTTGACGTTTTTTGCGTAAACTAAGATAATTAAATATTTTCTATGTATACAAAGAAAAATGGTCTTTTACTTACAGAAATGACTTTAAACCGACATACATTAAAATAATACAAGTAATAGCAACAACTACAATAGTACCACGCATTAATGTACCTCGATCCAGTCGTGCAAAAGCATCATGTATTACATTTTTACTTTGATCAATTCTATGTTTTATTGATGTTGGTATTATCGTACTATTTAAATTCATTGTCATGTTAATATTGGAAAGTGAATGATTCGTTGTCGTAATTGAAAAGTCTTCAACAGCCTGTGTTAAAGTTAGATAAAATAATACAGTAATAGTGAATGACACGTATAAATCATTAACCAATACCATTCTATAGAAAAGTATATCAACCAATCTATGTATAAAATAGAAACTAATCACAACAAAATATAAGAAATTTGCCCAGAGGACACGTGCTGCTGTATATAAATATGCCGATTTATTAATAGAGATAGATAGTAGCGCTAACATGTAGTAAGAATACATCTGTCATTCTATGACTAATACTAATTTTCATCGAAAGGGGGCACTATCTTTCATCAAATACTTTTCAATAGAAAGAATTATCTTCTCAGTATTTTGATCCTCATAACTTACTTTAATATATGAATTTCTTCATACAAATAACAGAAATATGTATATTTCATTATCAATAAATCCATTTCTCTTTTGTTTTTTTTTTGTCATCATAGTCAATGAAAATGTAAAAAAAAAAGAAACGAAACCTAATCGTTGTTGATGTTCAGTGAAATAGCATAAAATGTTTTTAAAACAGATTCAGTGGTATAGATCCACATACAAGCGATAAATTAATGAGTAAAGATACAAAAAGAAGAGAAAGAAAAAAAATCACGACTGTTTTAGCAAAATTCATTCAATACCCGCTGATGCATCACCTAAAAAGAAAAAGACGAATTTAGAATTTTAATTTACATCATTTTTTCTTCTATTTACCAGCACCACGTCGAAAATTCTTCTTAACTTCAGGTCGAGCCAATTGAAGACGTTTCAAAAATTCATTTGTCTTATGACGCATATGTGCATGTAAATATGCTTTACAACATTTAATATGATAATGAAAATAATTACGAAGTGTATGAATGAGATTAATTGTATTATCACGTGCTGCTGCTTTTGTATGACGTGGAAAAAGAACTAATAAAATATTTGATTGATATTTATTATTTATCTTTATGTGAATTAAAATGTATTCTTACCAAAAGTTAAATAACCAATATTATCACCTGTACGAGCATCAGGCATATCTTTTAATTCTTCCGGTGGTGTACGATAACTAACAATAACTTGAGGTGCTTGTTGAAATTGTCGTCGTCGTTCTTTAAATTCCTTAAAGTAAACAAATGATGATTAAGAAAAAGTTTTGAAAAACAATTAATTCTTACTTCCATAAAAACACGACCTATTATATTATCATCTGGATCTTTGAATACAGTTGAAAAAATAACAATAACACGATCAGCTGATGCATCAACATACATTGTTTCATCATCACGATAATGTATAACTGCTCGTTTATGATTTCCAGCTGTTATTTCTTGATTTGCTTGATATTCAAAATATTTTTCAAAAACAGCCGCAAAACAATTTCGTTTAAGCATAGCTATTTTACGAACAAGTGGTAACCAAACTTCATTACTATCACCTTTAGGTAATTGTGTATTAAAATTTAATGCTAATGTTACATTGTAACCTTCTAAAGGCGCTACAAGTAAATCACCATATTCTCGACGAAGAACCTAAATAAATATAATTATTTATAAGATATTTAAAAAAAACTATAGAACATACTTCATCAGTACCATGTTGTTCTAAATCACGAAAAAATTTTAATTTAATGCTAACAGTAAATGGTTTATCTCGTGAACTTGTTATATGATAAAGTGCACCATCGAAATCTAAAGTTGAATATTATTTTATTTTATCTTTGTATGTTTCAAAATTGCTTACCAACAACATCAGTTTTTAATTCAACTAATTTTTCTTTACGTAAAAATGTTTCAATTTGTAATGTTAGTAATTCTTCAATGATACGATTATGTACTTCAAGTAAAATCATTGTTTTGATCGAGTATTATACACACACACAATAATAAATGGAATATCTGAAATATTAAAATATCTTTTTAATTGATCATAACATTTACTGACGAATCCAATATTTAAATAATATCGGTTATAACAATGAGACAATGATTCATCCTTTCAGACAACTTTTTCTTTTTTTTGATTGATAAAGGTATTGCCAATAGAGGGCGACATATATCAACAATATATTATTTCTATGTTAAAAAATGAAAGAAAAACGACGCGCGTAATTATTAATCTCAAAATAATGACTAGTTCGGCAAAAGATGCTCTCGAACGTCTTCTATCAATGACAGCATTTTTCGAATCTGATGATGATCGTTTAACAATTAATATTTCCGGTACTCATTATGAAATCAATGTTTCTGATCTAATAAATTTTCCTGATACAATTCTTGGTGATCCATTAAAACGTATACGTTATCTTGTACCAGGTAAAAGTGATTATTTCTTTCCACGTCATGCAAGTTCATTTGAATCTATTCTATATTATTATATAAATGATGGTGTTCTCATTAAACCTGAAACTATTCCAGCAATGATATTCTATGAAGAAATACGATTTTTTCAATTAAATGATAAATTAATTCAAACATTTTATAATGATTATCTATCAATAAATGAAGAGGAGAAGAACACTGAATCAAATTCTTGGTGGAAAAAATCATTACATCATTCATCTACTTTAATTAATACTTTTTCTGCTGTATTTAATGCTCTCGCAATTTATTCTTTATGTTTAGAAACAATGAGTATCTATCGAAATGCTTATAACACCATGTGGATGATAACACATCCATCAAAACCTCTTAATCAAACAGAAGGTTTTAAATGTTCAGATATTAGTTTACGTCCTTATCAATTTATACCCTATTTCATGTCAGAAAATACAACATTAGAAATTATTTGTATAACATGGTTAGTTAACATGTTTTACGTATGTTGATCTGAATAATTGAATTTAGGTTTTATTTCGAATTATTTATTCGTACATTAACTACACCTTCATTTATTCATCTGATAAATGATCCAAATTTTGCATTAGATATTTTATCAATATTACCAACAATATTAAGTCAAATTATTTATCGATTTTATATTTTCGAAGAAAAAGAAACTCGATTATTTGATTATTTAACATGCTTAAAATTATTTCGTCTATTTCGTTTAACTCGTCATGCAAAATGTTTAGAAATATTTATAAAAATTTTATATATTAATTTTAAAGGTATTCTTATGTTAACAATATTAATTATATTTGGAATATTTTATTTTGGTTTAACACAATTTGTTCTTGAACAAATGTCACAAGAAAATGAAATTAAAAATATTGGTGAAGCACTATGGCATGTAAATAGATGAGATACAAAATATTAGATTTAGATATTTATTTTTAATTATTAGGGATTTACAGTTATTGTAACTATTGGTTATTCTGATATTGCTGAATATCAATTTTTATCTTATATATTTGCTATTGTCGGAGTTTGGTATGGTTCGATTTCCATGGCTATTATTTTACCGAGTGTTACTCAATCATTTAATATTTTTCATAATTTAAAAAATCGTCGACATGTAATTAAATATAAAACGAAATAACTAATTAACAGATTTAATTTATTTTTATTAAATTTATATACATTTAAGATAGTTCAAAACCGGCATTAGCTTTGATAGCATATCGCAGTTTATCCACAAGTATTCGACGTGTTTTATAACTGGGTAATCTATGAAGAGAAGAAAAAATGAAATGAAATTAAATCTATAAAACTCACTTTAATAAATTGAAACATGTTGAACTTGATGGAAGTCGTTCCGATGATGTTCGATTAATACTGATCATATTACGAAATATTCTTCCTAATGAATCACCTTCCTCCTAAAATTTTTCAAAAAAAGAATATATATATATATATTTAATTTGAGAGTTTCATTTCTACTTCATGTTCTGAACTTTCTAAACAACGAATTGTAAATGGTGGATTCAATGCACGAAATCCAAGTAATGGTGCACGACCTGAGCTTGTTACAAACTAATACAAAAACAAAATATGTTTACTTTAAATTCAAATCGATAACTCATACTCGAAGAAAAAGTGCTCTTTCTTCTCTTGTAAAATCTTGTTCAAGTGTTTGCCAAAGCCATTTAATAACTGGATGTGTACGATGATAACCACCTTGATAAACAACATTTGTCTTTAAATCTTCAAGATCAATATCAGATGATTCACCTGATATTAATTGTTGTAATTCTGGAACAGAAAACATATTAATCCATTCGGGTTTCATTAATGTTTTAAAACCATCAGTAAACATTTTTATTTGACTTTTAATTCGTGTATATGTTCGATAAACTGACATTCGATGGATATAAACAATTCTAAAACAAAAATTTATTATTAGAAACAAAAAACAAACGAAATTTGTTTTCCCTCATACTTATCATCACTTGTTACATTAATATGTCTTCCACATGGAATAATATCATATGTCATCAGCTCACCAAGTACATCTTCATCAATTGAATAAGTTAAAGCCAGTGATGATACATCACCATCATAATGCTTAATAAAATTTAGATTATTATAAAGATCTCTATCAAGAAACATTAAATCATCAAAACATGAATAATTAAGATTTTTTCGTGATATTAAATGACGTAAAAAGAATGGTGCTAATTCAATATCCAAAACAATTTGTTCATAAACAGCTTTGCCTAAGATTTTACCAATAAAATTAAAAAGATATAAATAATTTTCTGTTCGATCAGATATTGGAGATGGATATAATGTTCGATTTTCTGTTACCTAAAATAGAAAAAACAAATTCGAATAAAAAATATTGAAAATTCATCATACTTTAAAAAGATTAAATGCAGGATCAAATGCTTGTCGTGTTACATCTTGAATAAATTCTTTAAATATTCCATTTTGATCAATACCAGCTTCAGCAAGGCCTTGTTGATTAATAAAACTAATACGAATCGTATTTTTCCATGTACTCGATGAAGCACTTTGTAATGATCGAAAAGCATCCTATATTTGTTTTTTTGAAAATAGAATTTTGAATTTTTAATAGAAAAATATTTACACCAAATAGATTTGTTCGATGAATTTCATAATAATTTTTTGTATGATATCGTAATGATGAGATTTCATTACATTCTTTTTCTTTATCACGTTCGATAAACATTTGAAGAATTTTAACACGCTAAATAGATAGATAAGTTTACAAATGGTTAATCGGCTTTTTTTTCTTCTAAATACGTACATCTTTAAAAGTAAGAATATGAGGAATTTGTTCAAGAAGATAAAAAGCACATGAATCATCACGTTCAAGATCAGCCATAAATGATGATGATGATTTCACATCACTATTCAAAATATAAAGGGATCTCATATCTTTTATGAACAAATTACCGAATAAGCCAATGTGAATCAGGTGTAAATGATTTTCTTGAATTTCGTTCATGAAGTAAAATAAGAAGTTGATGAAGTGTTTTATATAACTGACTATTTTCGAGTTTTAATTTTGGGGATGTTGTTGTTGTTCGTGTAAATTCCACACGTATTAAACGATAAACAAATTGATTTAAAAATAAACAAAATTGTGACCAACTTTCAAGTTCTAAATATTTTTGTTCTTTATACATTTCTTCTTCGTCTAAAACTCTTTATTAACAAAGAAAAAGAATTAATAATATCAAACATTATCGAAATTTCCTTACGTAGCAAGATATAAACAGAAATTACAAAATAATTGAAGTAAATCTAATATTGGATGATGATCATCTTTATTCATTTCATAGATTTTTGTTAATTCTTTCAAACCACATGTAGGACCGGTATTATTTAAAAATTGCCATAAACTACTTATTAAACTATCTTGTAACGAAAGAGCTAAATGATTCAGAAAATATTAATTGAAAAAAATATATTTAAAAAGAAAAAAGTTTTACCACAAAGTATTTGTAATCTTAATTCAGTTAAAGTTTGAATTAATTTTTGATAAAATGTTGTTATACGACATATTGAATGTGTTAATTCATCGGTTGTTAATTTATCGACTGTAGTTTTTGAATGAAATAATTTTTCGAATTTAGCTCGAATTATATCTTCAGAAAAAAACCAAATTAGATCTTGACGAGAAGAAAAATGATTTACTTGTTTCTTTTTTTCCTGTTGATGATTGATTTCCTGATGATGATGTTGTTGGTATTGATTCAAATAACATATTAACAAATGATTTTGACCAAAGATATTTATATTGTGTAATAACACGTTGAACGATTTCTTGATGTGATCTGAAATGATATAGTTGAAAGAAGAAAATTATCCTTTAAAGTAAACATACACAATCATTGCATTTGTTTTTCCTCGAACATGACCAATAATTGGATGCCAAACAGTCGTCGTTTTTGTTTGTTTTCCACTTTGTACATCGACAGTTTGTCGTTGTCGACATACATCTAATATATTTAAGAGACTTTGAAAAAATGGTTGTTTCATTGCTTCGATTTGACTTGGATCAATACTGGCCAATGCAACAATATTTCCTATTTATATATATATAATTTATTTCTAAGTATAATAAATCAATATTTACCAAGCAGATAGCAGAGTTCTATAATATCAATATTTTCAGTTAAACTAACTAATGATTCTTGAACACCAAATATACAAATAAGATGATTGAATAAATCTTTTTGACAAACCATTTGAAATGTCTGAGAATTACAAAAGAAGATTTAATGAAAATAAAATTTTTTTTGTACTTTATGTGAAGTCTCATGACACATTGTTATAAAAGTTGGTATAGTTAGAATTGTTTGAGCAAATAAAATAATATGTATTCGATTGAAATCACTGCTTAGTAAAAGTCTACAAAAATAACAAAATAAAAATTAGGAAAAATGATTGAAATCTGTACTTAAAAACTAATGTAGCTATATTATTAATCATTGATGATTCTAAACGTCGTTGCATACAACGAATCATGGCAATCTTTAGAAAATAAATCAATTGATTAGTTAAATATGAAAAGAACATTTACTTTAAGAGATTTAAGAAGATTATGTTGACCAAGATAAATTATAAAACTATGATTGAGAGCAAGCATTGTTTTTAGAAGAAGTTCGTCTAAAAATATTCACAAGTCTTATGAAATAATAATACTAATCAATATAGAAACATACTGGAATTATTTTGTACAGCTTTCCAATTTTGACAATCAGTCATAAGATAAACATAATTTATACAACTCATTATTAATTGTATATCAATAGCTGTTGTTAAATCTGTAGTTTCAAGTATTTTAAGTACAATTATCAAAAGATCTTGATTAAATTTCATCCATTGACTATTGATTTCTTTATTGAAAAAAGCAGCCAAATAACTATACTAAATATGCAAATATCAAAAAAATCAATTAATTCCTACATTTTCTTTTATCTCTGACATACTTTAATATCATCTGCTTGTATACTTGTTGAAATATAATTTAATACACCTAATAATAACTAAATAAATAAATGAAATAATCTAAACATTCTATTTCAATGCATACTTGTTGTAATTCTAATGAATTATTTTTTAGTTTCATTCGATTATAATAGAGAAGAAAATGTTGTAAATTAGTGAACATAGTAGATGCTTTGAAAGAAAATATCACTCATTAGAAAAAAATAAATGAATATATGAAAAATATGTTACCAAGTTGTAAGGATGGATATTTTTGTGAATTTGAATCAGTAAAACCAAGAAATATTGAATTAAGTTCATTTCTAAATTTAATATGAAGATAAAGACTTTATTATGAAATTAAAATCATTACTTTCGATAATCTCGATATTTTTTTCTGACAAGATAACCTCGTACTATCTTTTGAATAATAATAACTGACTGTTGAATTTGTTTTTCACGACGTCGAGCGTCACGTGCCTCATCCAAATTATGTAAAAAATCATTTTTATTTGTATCTGTTTGCAGTTTTTTAGGAAACATTGTTCTTCTTTGAAACGCTTAGTCTTAATCTCTGAATTCAATCGATCGATCCATTTCATATGAGAAAATTTGATTGAATAATGAAAAACTCCAATAAATAACTTTCTTAGTGTGACATCTGTAGACATTGTATTCCTATATTAAAAAACAGTAGCGTAGAGCTCGAAAGTTGAATTCAACTATGAAGAATATAAATAAAACAAATTATTATTTCAGTTTAACTTCTTGTCTTTCTTTTTCTTATGCCTTTTATTTAAATAAAACCGGAAAACAAAACACTCTTAACAAATGAAAACGACTCATTCAACAAAATAAACTAAAACATTGCCAATATCTTGATCACCGATAACAAGTGTTCCATGTCGAGAATCAATTTGTAAAACTTGATTTTTATTTTGAAATTCTTCAAGACCTTGTAATGGTGTTGTTATATTTGGTAATGTTCGCGTATAAAATTCCCAATTTTGAAAATAAAATAATCGAATACTTTTATTTGCTTTTAATTGATGATCACCATGTCGTCTAAGACGTAATTCTAATTTTTCAATTGTATCACCTTTCATAACAGGTATCGAATATTCAAAATGAGATGAATATGGTTGACGATTAATAAAACGTATTGGAATTGTTTCTTCATGACGAAAATAAATTAATGGTTTACCAGGTAAAATATCTTCAAAATTAGTTAACATTAATTGATTATTTTCATTCTCATCAGCTGAACAAATATTAATTTCTTCTAAATTAAGTGTACGACGAAGATAATCTTGATTGATTCGTAAGATTTCAAATTCATCAAATGATAAATGTTGATCTAATGATTCAATATTACCACTTTTTTCAACTAATTCTTTCGAATAAATAACAAATGGCATTAATTTTTTCACATATTTTTTATCAATTTCTTTTCGATCTTTAAAATGACTTGATAATTGTTTATTATCAGGTAATGTTTTATTATTTGATGAATATAATTGTTTTAATTCATTAATAACAAATGTTTGCCATGATGGATATGATTTAGCAACATAGATTGTACCATGTGTTGGAGTTAAATGTGATTGAGATTTGATTTCTTTTGATTTTGGATTTGTTTGTTGTGTTGTATAAGATTTATAACGAAGACGAAAATCATGAGCAGTATCAGTTAAATAATTATATGAATCAATTAATGATTCATCAACTTCACCTGCAATTGGCCATTTTGCATTCATTATTGTTGTACCAGGATAAAGAAATTGATAAACATAATCACATATATGTGGACAAATAGGTGATAATAAAATTGTTTGAACTTCAATATATTTTTTCAATAAATGTAAATTCATTTTCTCCGATTCAGCACATGAATCTCGATAATTATCACGTGCAATTTGTAATTCAAAAAAGCCTGTTTTAATAACATCTTTAAATAACATTTTTTCATAATTTTCTTCTGTTAATTTTATAGCACGATTCATTCGTGATTCAAATACTTGATCATAATAAGTATAATTTTTATCAGTACGATAAGTTAATTTTTGATGTTCACTAAATTCTTCATTTGTTGAATCGGATGAAACATGTAATTTATGTTTAACCCAATTAATAACTGATGAAACAACAGTTGAATGATCTTCTGTTGAACTTTTTCTTGTTGTTGGTGATGAAGGATTTTCTGATGCAAGTTCATGTAAATTAATATCTAAAACTTCTTTAGCCCATTCAATAAATGTCGAAAGACGTAAAAGTTGTGCTTCAGCTACTTCTTCTTCAAAATTTGCGTCTTCAATTGAATCACCAGCATTAGCTAATGTTATACGCATAGCATCAGCTGAATATTTATCAATGGCTTGTGATAATGTTAAAAAATTACCAGTTGATTTGGACATTTTCTCACTATTCAATAATAATAATCCAGTTGCACAAAATGAACGTGGCCATAATTCTGGATTTTTTGGCCAAATAGCTGTATGATGATAGATGGAATAAGTAAGATGATTTGGAATTAAATCTTTGCCACTTGTACGTAAATTAACTGGATACCAATACTGAAATTCATTACGAAGATAATCAAGTGTTGCACGAGGAATATCTGTTGTTAATGATGAATAGGATTTTTCCTTAAAAAATATATAATCCCAAACTTCACTTGTTAATTGTGTTGGAAGAATATTTGCTGGACCTAATTTTTCACCATTAAATGAATCTCGTCCTTGTAAAAGATGTGCAACAGTATAATAAGCCATATAAATAGTTGAATCAGATAATGATTCAATAACATATTGTTTATCCCAAGGTAATTTTGTTCCAAGACCAAATGAACGTGAACATGCATATTCATGTAACCATTCGATAACACCTTGATATTGGTTACGTGCTTCATTATTATAAACATTCATTTGAGCTAATGCACGTTTTGTTTCTTCTTTCCATTCAGCATTTCCATAATCAAGAAACCATTGATCAACAAGTGCAACAACACATTCATCATTTGATCGAGATTTTACTTTTCCTTCTGGTTCTTGATAAATACATCCATCTCCATTCTTTATTAAATCATCTCGAACAAGTTTTTTTGCTTCTGATACTTTTGTATTGGCATATTTACCAACTAAAAGTATGCCTTCATAAAATGATTTCGTATAAATGATTTCTTTTGCTTTTACTAATTTATCTTGATCATTTTGTGATTGAATTTTCATTTCTTCACAAATTTTTTGTGCAGAAAGATTACCATAGGGGTCAAGTTGAATTATTGGTACTGGATCATATGGTAATACCATTGATTCTGTAATACCATATTTTTCACGTAAATTGACTTTATTTTTAAGATCAGTTAAAGCAGCAAAATCATCGGGTGAATCACTTGGGACTGATGTAACAACACCTGTACCTTTATCTTCTTTGATTGTCATCATAGGTAAAACATAAACTGTTTTATAATGTGAATATGGTGCATGTAATGGTAATCCAAATAATTCACTACCAACAAATTCAGCTAAAATTGTATATTGACCATAAGTATTTGTAAATTCTTGATAAGCCATATTATGAGCGGCACGTCGTGTACAAATAAGAATACCATGTAAACGTGTTTCAAATGCTATATAATTTATTTCTGGACCAATCCAACAATTTGTTTGTCCATACATTGTTTCTGGTCGAAGTGTAGCAGCAGCTAAATAAACACCTTGTGTTGTTGATGTTATATGAGATTTTAATTTTTCTGGTATATGATCATCATGAATACGTAATTTAATTAATGTATATTCTTGTGGACCAACACCTTCACCACTACTTCGATCATGATCCATACATGGTTGTTTATCTTTTGGTGAATAAATTGTATATCGTTTACCAAATTGAATTCGACCATCTTCTTTCAAATGATGAAATTGCCAACGAACAAATGAATCATAAAATGGATTAGCATCAGTTGTAATAAATGAACGACGCCAATCAACTTTTAAACCCATTAATTCAAGATCTTTCTTAACAACTGATGGAAAATAAGAAATCCAATGTTTTGGATCAGCAAATTTACGAATTTCTTCATCATCATCCATTCCGATACTACGCATGATTTGCCATTGATATTTATCACCAGTACTCTTTGCTGCTGCTTTACTCTATCCAAAAATAAGTCATTTTATTCTTCATATATATTATCAAAAAATAACAAAACTTACTTTCTTGCTCTTAAATTTACTATCAACTTTACTACTTTCACTTTCTTTTGATTTTGCTAATTTTTCTTTTTCTCTTTCGACATCTTCACTTGTTGTCTCAGGAAATTTGGGTGGAAAACCAAAGTCTTCCATTTCACGTTTTAGTTTTTCTGCAGAAGCCTTTTATAATTAATATACAAGATTAATCAAAAAAATATTCTTATTTATAAAAACTTACTTGAATAGGCATACCAGTACAATGAAATCCAAATGGAAATAAACAATGTTTACCACGTAAACGTTGATAACCAACAGAAAACTAAAAGAAATAAAGAAAATAAGTATGAAACATCAATATTCAATGTCAAACCTCGCATCGAGATAATGAAAATGTATGACCTAAATGAAGACGACCATTCATATATGGATATGGAAATGTTGCCAAAAATGTATTTGAACTAGAATAAGAACACATCACATATATATAATAAAAATCAATGAATAAAATCTTACTTATCAGTAGAATGACTTGGTGCATCAGCTTCAAATATTTTCATATCGGCCCATAATTTTTGCATGTGTTTTTCTATTTCACGCATTGTATCCAGTTTAACTGTTGAGCGTTTTTCACCAACCACTGCTGCTGTTGCAGCTGCAGTTGTCTTTGCTGTTGCCATATTTTCAAACTGAATTTGATTTTATGATCTACAATATATATATATATATACAATAATTATTACATCATTTTACATAAGAAAAAACAGTAATTTTAAAAGCTAATGTAATATAAGCAATTAAGTAAAAATTTGCTGATGAAATCATGGAATATAAGATTTAGGCAGCCTATCATAAGCAGTTTAGTTCGAGAAAGAACGAACACGAAGGCAGACTGGCAGGCAATAGTAATTTTGAAAATCTATTGGCATGAGAGTTCGATAGAGGTCGTTTCTATACAGTACAATTTTATTATTTCATACTCACAACGATTAAATGAAAACTACAGAATAAGGTGGTGAGTATCATTTTGAAGAAGTTTCTTTTCATGTATGTTAGAGAAATGATGCTCTGTTTTCTATACTATGTGATTGCTCTTCAACGAATATCATAATAACAATAATAAAACTTCATTAGTAATGAGTGAAGCAAACTCATGATTATAATTTACATTTCAATTTTCAGTCATTTAATACATCCTATTAAAAAATACCACAAGATAGAACATGAGAAGTTGTACTAAAGTAATACTCAACCGTTTATCTTATAACTGTACTCTTTGTTTTGTAAATTTACAGAATTAAATATACAATAATGATCAGTTATATCACCAATAAATTTTACACGAATTTGTTAACATGTAACTATAAATGAAACTAAATAAAAGAATAGTATTTATTGTCTCGTAGAAACATTTACCACTTTTGTTTTCGCTTATCTAAAAATGACGAAGATATTAATCAGTGCGTGTTACATATCGATTTGATATAACTATTTTGAACTTAAAGTCATGGATTCAAAAGACGAACATCTTTATAAAATAAAAAGAAAACATCTCTTGGTAGATAATCTTGTTCAACTATTATCTTTTCGGTAAGATTAAATAAATGTTCTCAGTACAATAAAAGCTAGTCAATTCTTATTAAATTTCTAGAATGGTTACAGTCAAGATGAAATGTTTGAATATTCCAATTATGATATTGATTAAACATATACGAAATATTTCATTTGAAGTATTTTTATATTAATTTGTTCATGATCAATAGAATAAACATTAGTTCATTGTTAATTTAAACTTGTATTGTCGGATTCAATCATTTGTTATACACAATTATACTTTCAGCTTTCTCCTCATTAATATTCGGATTACTTTAAATCAAATATTATTTTAGCTATGAAATAACACAAAGTACATTCACATGATACTCATTTTTATTAGTTATTTTCAACAGTGTCACATGTCTCAAATTTTGAAGATGCCACTGCGTCTCTCCACTATTCAAGCTTAGATAATAAATTGAATTTTCAAATATTTTAAACGTAAAAAGTTGAGGATGACGATGTGTAACAGAGCAGATTTTACGTTTAACATTATTAATTAGTTGAAATGAAAAAATGAATTTATTAAAACACTAAATCACAATAAAATATTTGATCTAAGAAAAACTAAAAGTTTATCTAAAAATATTATTTTACTTGACAATAGTTTATTTCAAGTCTAAAAAACTAAATATAAGTCATACAGTTGAGTAATGTGTCTAATTATTATCGAATTTTCTCTTCATGGATAATACAATTCGACACTCTTCAGAGGATTTCTATAAGAGCCGCCTATCACTAATAAATTTCCATCCAATAATGTAACCACGGCAGCCTCACTTCGTGAATATGTCATGCGTGCAGCGGGCGTCCAACTTCTGTATGATGGATCATACAATTCAGCAGTATCTAATCCACCAGCTTTGTTTCTTCCGCCAACTACTAAGACTTTGCCATCTGATAATACAGTTGCTGTATGAGACATTCGAGAGGTCGTCATATTAGCAACATTTGTCCATTTTCTTGATAATGGATCATATAATTCAGCAGTATTATGTGTTACAGATCCATCTTGTCCACCTGCCACTAAGACTTTGCCGTCTAATAAAACAGATGCTGTATGATCCGTTCGAGCACTAGACATATTGCCAACATTTGTCCATTTTCTTGATGATGGATCGTATATCTCAGCAGTATTTCCAGCAGTAAAATAATCGATGTCGCCACCAACTATTAACACTTTACCGTCTGATAATAGAGATGCTGTGTGCTGTTCTCGACGAGAACTTATATTACCAGCATCTGTCCAATTGTTTGATAATGGATCATATAATTCAGCAGTATTTAACAGACCAGTCCTACTTCTTCCACCAACTACCAAGACTTTACCATCTGTTAACACAGATGCTGTATGATACTTTCGAGAAGCAGTCATATTAGCAACATTTGTCCATTTTTTTGATAATGAATCATATAGTTCAGTACTATTCATAACTTCATAATATACAGTAGCGCCTCCAATCACTAGTACTGTGCCATTCGATAATACAGATGTTGTATGATATTGTCGAGCACTATTCATATCAGTAACACTTGTCCAGTTTCCTGATAATGGATCGTATAATTCAGTATTATTGATTCCATAATTTCCTTCAGTTCCACCAACCACTAACACTTGACCGGTCAATAGTCTGGATGCTATAGGTTGTTTTCGAGCAGTTTTCATGCTATTAACAGTTGACCATCCTATAACGAAATTAGATTTTCTATCAATAATATAAAATATTTATATAAATATCACATCACCACATAAAAAGGTTAATTATTATCGAAGATACTATTAGGAATAACAAATTTTACCATTCAACTAGCATCACATTTGAAAAATGTTCACTAAGATATATTTTATTGTCAATTATTATTACGAAATAGAAAGAATCAAAGAAAATTAAGTTCTAAAAATATTATACACTCCTTATTCTAGGAAACTATTCGAGATGATTCAATAGTTTTCGATGTAATTGAAACCGACTGATTGTGTGCTGCTCATGCCATATTTCAATACTAACCTATTGATCTGCCAATAATGAATTATTGGTAAATTCATGTTCTACTAATCGGATTAGGATTCATTTACATCGGTGAAGTTAGCAGCAATGTGCTCAGGAAGCTGTTCTAAGTAGAAATCGATGAGCCCTAGCCAATAGTATAATCAAGCTTTTCATAGTTTTAACTATGGTCCCAAAAATCCAAAAATTCTGTTTTGTCTTAAACAAATCACTTGATCAAGGATGTTTAGTGCTCATATACAATATAACAAACAGAATAAACACGTTTCTACTTACAACTACCCAGTCGTACTAACTGTAGTAATCATTTGCTCAATACGTGAGTTCATAATATACCAAATCTGTAAAACTCAAAACTTTTTCTTAAGAACCAAATCATATGATACTAAGATCCTATTTATAGTGCTACTCAATAGAACTGATGATCACATCGAAATATTCAAAATAAATGTTGTTCCATGTTTATAACTGATGTAACTTACGTGGCACGAAAGAATCAATAAATGTATCACTTGTATCTAAACATTCATTCAACTTCGTCGTTGATCTATTAAATGTTCGACTCATTGTTTCCATTGCTTGTCGAAAACGACGTATTTCTATTGTTACTGTTATTGGTGATTTATCAGTGCCATTCAATAGACTACCTGTACTAAAACAAATCTTATACGATCCCTTTGGTGGCATTCTGTTTGATGGCCAATAAATGTTATCAACTTGATTTCCATTACCAACTTGTTCATGTTGACCTTGATCAACAGATGATTTATTACGAGAACTACCAAAATAGATAGTATGGTTAAGTGGTGTACGAACAATAATGTAACCTCGACCATTTGAACGAGTCCAATGAGCGGTGAAACTCAAACGACCTCGTTGAATACACATGTTTTGAACACATGCTTCATTCATTGTACATGTTTTTGATCCACATAAGAGAACTGCAGTGTAGTTATTGTTTTTTGTATCGAATGTAATAGACATATTTGGTAGCACAGCGTATGGCTCTTGAAAAGAATATTGGATAAATGGACCTGTGTTTGAACCTAGATGAAAAGTGAATAGTACTGAGTAGGCACACATAAATTCATATAGAATTATACCTTGTATACCAACAACAGCACCTTTGGCACCATCCGGTACAGCCAGATAAATGAACTGAAGAGTGCCTGGATTTGCTTCAAAGTGAAATACTTGAAAATGACAGTTCTGCTGCTCTAATTTAGAAACAGTTGTGTAGTATTCAAAAGCAATTGTTCGATTAGGTGCCTCGCCATTAATACTATAATACAACCCTTGTGATGTTCCATTTTGAATAAACATTATGTCCCAGTATGGAAAAGCTGTTGCATAAAAGTTGCCCTTGAAAGGTAAGGCTTGTTGTTGATAATGATTCATGTAGTTTCGAAGAGATAACATCTATTTGACAGAATATGATGTATTATGCAATTAGTATTAGTAGAATAAATGAGTTGAAACAATTTGAGAGATGTTTTGTATAGAATGAATGAAAAATGCAAAGTTCAAAGAATGATGAACAGCCAAGATCTATTTAACTAATTTAAATTCTCACCGAGAAATTCATAAAAAATGTTTCACAAGTGTATAAATGTAAGATTTGTATTATTTTTTCCATTCAACTAAAACAGGCTTTATTTTCATTGTTTTATGTGGGTATACAGTGTGTCTTAAAAGTCCTTTCTTAAACTTTTTTCATATATCTTCACTATGACTTCACTTCACATCGACTTGTTCTCTTAAATGATAGAAGAATCTCTATACCTCAATGCATTAATACATAGTATTTTCTTTCAAAGAAAGGATCAGCGACTCCAAACGATGAGCGCTACCGTGTTTTCTTATTAATGTAAATTGAACAATAGACGTTAATATAAGTTCGAGTGTTTGTAATATTCATTGAAATATTTGTTAATGAATCGAACAATTCGAAACTAATTCAGACAGTTGTTTTTAGATCTGAGACATAGAAAGAAATAAGTTTCTAGTTAAAGTAAACATGATAAGAATTGGTGACTGAATTAAAATTCAATACTATTTATTACATACTATACTAACTAGTCGCAAATACTGCTTCATTCTTACCTAAGAATCAGAAGTTGATGACTGAAGCTCAATCTCTCAACTATTGTAGACAGTTTTTCTTCTTGTTCCTGTCTATAAGTATCGTTATATACTTGAAATGAGTTCTTTTTTGTGTACTAGAAAAGTATCCTCGTTACTTAGTTATTGAATATATTCATTGAGTCTACTTTTTTTTCATTACTCAGTATCAGAGGTTATGTGAGTTTTATATGAGATAGTAACATAACTTATACTAAGATTGCACTGCGATGAAGAGTATTGCAGAAGAATAAAAAATACTGTCCTAGGTGTCTCTTGTAAATGTCAAGATTAAGGCCAAAGACTCACCCCATATAAATCTAGGTAAACTGTATCACCCGTATCATTATACAAAGTAATGTTAAATGGTAAAGAAACAAAGACTGTTTTGCTATCCACTGTTCCATTGATAGCGCCTTGTATAAGTGTTTTTGGTTCAGTTAGTTGAATCGCACGTGCCATGCCGCATACACCACCAGAACAACTATTGTAAGTATTATTACACTTACGACCGACTTTTCCACAGTTGTTTCGATCGATTAAGATATTAACACAAGTTGCCGTAGGTGCTACAGCGTACGGCCATTCGCAAATAACTACAAGTAGAAATTTTTATCTAGATGTGAGTAACGACCGTTCATCAATATAGATAGCGATTTAAACTTTCAATTGTTTCTGAATATGAAAAACTTTAAGTCAAATTTAAAGAGGTTCTTTTAAAGGTGGTTACTGTTAATATGAATTACTATTAGAACTTAATGAAGAACATCCTTCAATCATAGATAAAATCAATAATGGTTAGAATCCTTGACGTACTATAATTTCATCAACTTTAGCTCACACTACTCATAAATATTTCTATTACATGAAACAATCTGTTATTCTTAAGAAATATAATTCGATTTCGATGACATGTCGTCAGTTGACAATGCATGTTATCAAAAACATACCTGATGAATATGATCCAATAAATGTATCACTTGTTTCCAAACATTCAGTCACATTTGTCGTCGATCTATTAAACGTTCGAGTCATTGTTTCCATTAGTCGTCGAACGCGTCGTATTTCTATTGTTACTGTTATTGGTGATTTATCAGTGCCATTCAATAGACTACCTGTACTAAAACAAATTTTGAAAAATCTTTTTGGCAACATTCTATTTGATGGCCAATAAATGTTATCAACTTGATTTCCATCACCAACTTGTTCATGTTGACCTTGATCAACAGATGATTTATTACGAGAATTGCCAAAATAGATAGTATTATTAAGTGGTGTTCGAACAATAATGTAACCTTGACCTTTTCTCTGAGACCAACGGGCAGTAAAACTGAGTTCACCTTGTTGAATACACATATTTTGCACACATGCTTCACCTATTAGACATGCTGCTGATCCACAAATGATTGCAGTAGTATATATATTTTGATTGGTATCAAATATAATAGACATATTTCGTAGCATAAAAAATGGTTGGCTAGAAGAATACTTGAGATCAGTTATGTCCGATTCTAAATCTAGATAATACATTAATTTATCGAACAAAAGTTTATTGATTGATAGATATGTATATAGATTTACTTTGTACACCAATTTCATCAGAATCGTCAGTATCAGGCACATTTAAATAGATGAATTGAATAAGACCAGGATTAGATTCGAACAATAAAATTTGAAAGTGACAATTTTGTTCTTTCTCTTCTACATAAATAGTCGAATTATATTCAAAGACAAGAGTTCGATCAGGCGTATGACCATAAATATCATATGAGATTTTTAGGTTTCTTTGCCTATAATAAATAAAGTTGCATCGAGCTGGAGAAGCTTTTATAGCAGTGAATTTATCGCGATCGCTCCAATGGACAGAATCAGCTTCTTCACACTGTCCGAAACAGAAAGTCTATTGAAGAGAAAATAAATGATAAGAATAAAAACAATCAATTGATTTCATCTTGCAAAGAAACATTTCTGATTATCAAATCATTTTCTGTTTGAGACTATTGTTCTTTATCAGTCTTAGTCATAATTGAAAAGTCTATTTTAATTTGATATTTTACTCTTTCCTTGTCGATCTATGAGTTGAAACAAGCGCATTTTCACAGGGGCGGTGTAGCTTAAAATTTCTTGAGTTTTTAGTAACGGACTATGAGTATATAATCTATTTCTCACCCACACTTTCAAAATTTGCTGAGTTTATCAAATTCAAAATCTGTCTTATGACGACTAAGTTAAAGACAAAAGACTTACTCCATCTTCCTTTATAGAGACAGTATTTGTCGTTTTGTTGTATAGAGTGATGTTTAACGGAAAAGTAGCATGATAAGATTTAGAAATTAATGTAGAGTTAATAGCTCCTTGCCAAATTATTGTTGACTGATTCAGTTTGGAAGTAGATACCATTCGACAGACGCCATCAGAACAGATGTTAGAAGTGGTATTGCACTTGTGATCGGCCATGCCACAGTTATTTTGGTCATTCAATAAATTTGCACAGATTCCCGATGATGTTAAAGCGAAAGGCCACATACAAATCACTGTAAATAAAAATTATTCAGAAATTTTTCCTACAAATTGATCGAGAAATTCTTCTGTTTTGAAGAATAAATTAGTAAACACACAACTCATTGATTTGCTAATAGAATTATATTGAACTGTAAGATATTTTTTTTGTACAGCTATTGATTAGTTCTTAAGAAACTATTAATGAAAATCTATCGTTTTTCAGTTCCAAAATGAAAATATTTTCATACGAAAATAATAAACGACTCAACTATTACAAACTTTAAAAAAGGAAAAGTCAGTTCATCAGTTAGATTAGTTCTATATCAAATATAATTGACATTCTCACGAGTATGAACGTCTATCTCTGATTGTTAAATACGTATAATTACAGTTTTATTAATAAAGGATGTTTATCAATAATTATTAAAGATTTCATTAGTATAGTTCAACAAAATAAAAGCGGTGTTTACACTGCAAATACATGATTATACAGTCAAATTAAGTCTCAACACGATTAACAAATTATTTTATTTTATTCATATAGGACAACAGTCCCAAGCGAAAAATCTAATTTTTTCCCTCAATAGATAGAAATATCGCATGATTATTCTATAGCGTGATTTGTCTCTTCGTCAAGGTGCTTAAGAGACGGTTACTATTTCAGAACATCTCTGTTTAGCAATGATATCGTTACGGTAAATACTATTGGGATTCTAAAGAAAACATGAAAACATACCTGATGAATATGATCTAATAAATGTATCACTTGTATCTAAACATGCATTTAGCTTCGTCGTTGATCTATTAAACGTTCGACTCATTGTTTCCATTCGTTGTCGAAAACGTCGTATTTCTATTGTTACTGTTACTGGTGATTTATCAGTGCCATTCAATAGACTACCTGTACTAAAACAAATCTTGTACGATCCCTTTGGTGGCATTCTATTCAATGGCCAATAAATGTTATCAACTTGATTTCCATTACCAACTTGTTCATGTTGACCTTGATCAATAGATGATTTATTACGAGAGCTACCAAAATAGATAGTATGGTTAAGTGGTGTTCGAACAATAATGTAACCTCGACCTTTTCTCTGAGGCCAATGAGCGGTGAAACTCAAACGACCTCGTTGAATACACATGTTTTGAACACATGCTTCATTCATTGTACATGTTTTTGATCCACATAAGAGAACTGCAGTGTAGTTATTGTTTTTTGTATCGAATGTGATAGACATATTTGACATTATGGCGTGTGGTTCTCGAAAAGAGTATTGCATAAATAGACCAGTGATTAAATCTAAAGAAGAAATTAATGATATGATAATCATTCATACACACTGTTACTTTGCACGCCAACAGCAGGATAACTACCAATATCAGGTACATTAAGATAGATGAATTGAACAATATTAGGTCTATTTTCGAAAAATAATACTTGAAAGTGACAGATCTGATGTTTTGATAGAACAAGTGTTGCATAGTATTCAAAAGCAAGAGTTCGATTAGGTGTCTTGCCAGAAACTTTATAATAGATTCCTTGAGATGTTCCATTACGGATAATCAAATCGTCAACGAATGGAAATGCTGTTACGCCAGAGAATCCCTTCATGTTGGGTAAGATTGATTCCGAATATTTATATGAACATTTTCCAAGACAGAGAGCCTATTGAAGGGAAGACGATATATAATGTAGATAATAACAATAATAATAGAGAGAATCAACTGAATTCATCTTGGAAAAGTTGTATATATGATGCATAACGAAATAGGATCGTCCATGAAAAATAAAGACTTCAAATAATATATTCATACACTTCATGACATATTATGTAAAATAAAATTGAATTATCATAAGAATTAGCTGAAAAGCTATCGCAGACTAGATTTCAGTTTAAAATCTCGATTCGTAAAAATAAATATCCGTATCTAGCTTGAAGATTTCTATTCATAGAATCGGTGAAAAAATCACCGTTTCTATCGAGAAACTCTAGAAAATCATTTGCAATTAGAAGCGGAATTGTCGATCGGGAAATTTGAGGATGTTTCCTGTTGAGTTCTGACCATTTTTGCCAGAAAAGATAAGGATTTGGTTGAAAGACACTCGACTAATCCAAGAATAAGTAAAGTGACGAAGTACTTCACTTGTTAAAATGAAGTAGAGAGATGCGACAATTTTTCTATTTGTTGATTATTAAAAGATTGAGATCAAATTATTAGATGAACTTAATGCATTACATCATTTGAAACGAACCATTTAAGCATTATGTTCATTATAGGAAAATATTATCTAATAGAAATAACTCAAAAATGATCAAAAGGGAATTATAAGCTTGATCTGAATCAATATTTTCCCTTTTTATACGATATTTGTGAAGATAGAAAGACTTACTCCACTTGGTGTCACAATAACATAATTTGTTTTTATATCATATAAAGTTATGTTGAGTGGTAAATTAACATCAAATTCACCATAATATTTTGATCCGTTGAGAGCTCCTTGATAAATGATTTTTGGTTCGATTAGCTGAATAGCAGGTGCCACACTACATACACCACCCGAACAACTTTTATAAGTAGCATTACATTTGTGGCTGATCTTGCCACAGTTGTTTCGATCGATTAAGATGTTAACACAGTTTTCCGACGGTGTTTTAGCAAACGGCCATACACAAGTCACTAAGAATAGATATTTTTACATACAAACATGCAAACAGAATATTTAGAAATATGCTTAACAAATTAACTTTCTAATTTTTTATCAATTTAAGCACATGTGAATTGTTGTTAAATCAAATGTGAAATTAAGTTGCTTTGACAGTGAGCATTTTTTCGAATAATAAAATTGATTATATGTTTTATACATTGATATTGTATTCAGATGGATATTATTGAGCATATGAGGAATTCATTATAGGAACATTTAATACATACGTTTGAAAAGCATCGTGAGGATGTGGGCGGATGTCAGTAGTGAACATCAAACCAAGCTCACACCTACACCCTCAAGAAGTATAATCATTTTTATCTGATATTCTCTAATTATGACAATTGGAAACATGACGATATTCTTACCGTTTTCTTTCTTGAAAGTTTTATCCATATGGTCATCATTCTTTTTTTTACTTTGAGCACCGAGTTTTGCAGACTTGACCTGGAATGGATTTATCTCAAGGTTAAAGTTTCAAAAAATGATTTGGAACAAGAAAAAAACCCTATCCCAGTGGATAATTGGCATAAAATAAAATGCAGCACTTTTTAGAACATTAAATAATTCTGAAAAGCGTATCAGAATTCCATCATCTCGATAGTTCTTCCGATCATTATTTTCTCTACTAATACTTACCTCAAGACCAGTACCATTGTTCATAAATTTAGATTCTGATTGTTCAGCAACAGTTCTTACGATAAGAATTAATAATATCCACCAAACATCCATTCTGAAATGAATTTCTAAAGAATATGAGTACAAAATCATCCAAAAGCCAAGCAATCAAATATTATTGTTACGCCTTAAGCAAATGAGCTGACTCTTTTTTACCGATAATAGAGGCATACATAAAGATACACGTTGTTAACTATTTTATTTTTTCCTATCCATGAGAAAGTAAAATTTTCTAGTTAATATCAATAATGATATCTGGCAAAAAAGTTCTCAGTAACTTTATTCGTATAGATTTGAAGTGTGAACATGTCTCTATCTTTAGTAAAAAGATGAGTCCGTTTGCTTGAATTTCGATAGAGATATTTACTTACTTCTTGATTGCCTGACTTTTGAGTAAAAATGTATAAAGTTTGGACGTATTGAGAGAATTTCTGAATACGTCGATGATATAAATAGAAACTCTCTAAAGAGACATGCTAACTGTATAATCTAGAAAAAAAATGTTTTTTTTATGGTATAACATTATAGATATGTCTTTAGACATAGCTACGAGTTACCAATTTGGTCAGAGCCATACTATACAATCTAGAGCAAAAATAAAATAATATTACAAAGAATAAGAAAAGAAGGATGAAAGAGAAAAGCAATTTATATATAGATGAATCACATTGTTATCGTATTATTCTGCTTTTTGATACCTTATGCCATAGCTTGGTTTTATTTTTCTCTTCGTACAACTCTAATATGTCCCAAAAGAATATTTTCTTCTTCCTCTGTGTATAGTATATATCACATATGAAGTTAAGCACATAGATTGTCTGATACATGTTCTACGTGAAAATTATTTTCTTTTTTTTCTTCCCGTATTATACGCTGTCCATGTTCTTAACAAGAGCAGATTTTTTAGGCGCTTCTGCAATTTCTTTTTTTATTAAATCACTTTTCATAGTTAATGAGTCCTTTTTATGTATGATAAAAAATCACATAAGTAAAGTTGATTTTTCTAATCTTAGATCTCTTTCTCATTACACTATTCGAGTGAATGTCTTTGAACTAAAATTATATTATATTTTTTCATTATAGAATTCTCATTAGAAAAAATGACTACACTCTACAGAAATCTGTAGAAAATAAAAACGTTCTGCGAAGGATCTATGACGATCAAAAACCGAAAAAGCGTATATTTGGCATATTCTATAGAGTTTATGAGAATGTGCACAAATAGAAATACAGGTCTATTATTCTACTTCTCTTGTTACAACACACACTCGCATCCTAATTAATAGACTAAAAACAATTTTTTCGTTTTAATTCAAGTAATATCAGCACTTAAATAAAAATGGATGTCACTGATGAAATGATTAAGATTTGCGTATTATTCATTTTTTCGTTCTGATTTATTGTGTAACTACGGTTGTGAAGAAGAAAAACAATGCATTTTTATAACTTCAGCACATTGATTGAGTTTTAATGGAATTTTCTTGTATTTGTATAAAAGTTGCTGTACATAAAAAGCAGAGAAGAAACATTATTTCTTCTTATTGTTGAAAAAAATCTGATGACTACAGCCATTCGTCTTCGCTCACGCAATTATCAATGGTATTGGTGGAATCCTCCAAATGATGTCTCCTCAGAAAAAGCAGCAGAAAAACATTGGCAAAAATATACAGATGTTGAAAATGAAATTATCGAAGATTCATACAAACAAAACAAATCTGATATTGAAATTGATGGTAGTTTTATAATCAGTCTTAAAGATAATGTACAATATAAGAAGAATGATATGAAGACACAACATCCAATAAAACGTGTTCAATTTGATCAAGATCATCATGATATTCTTCATCTGCGTGAAAATAGATTTTCATTACCAATTCCAACCACGTCGAGTCATGAACCCGAGAAAAACGATGAAATTCCACCTCCATCACCTGCATTTTTTCCTAATCTTTACTATCGATGTGAACTTCGTCAACAAAATAAAAGCCTTTCTGATGTCGTAGAAGATGCTGCAAACGGATTTATCAAAGAAGGAGAAAAACTCGATAAATCACATGAAGCTGAATGGTTAGCACAACAACTACTAGCAGTCAAGCATCATGGTCAAAGTTTAGAAAAAGTTGACTGGGACACAGAAATTCCAACAGAAATTGGTGAAGTATGTGTGTATCTTTATACAAAAGAATCATTTCTCTATAGATTAATTAATCAAATTCTTCGGAATCCTACTGGAGCCACTGATGAACAAAGAAGAACATTGGGACCATTCTGTTTTCTACTTCAGCTTTATTTACAACAACATCCAACAACAGAAATTCTTACGGTTTATCGTGGGCTTACTTTAACAGATAAAGAACGAAAACAACTTATGCGACGTTTTTTATCATTTACAAGTTTTACTTCGACTAGTAGAAATCGAAAAAAAGCAGAATCATTTGGTAACACACTTCTTATTATTGATTTGAATATCAAACAAACTTTATCTCCAGATAAAAATGTTTTTTGTGGTGTAAATATTTCACATTTATCTGATTTTCCTGAAGAAGAAGAATTTTTAATTTGGATTTATACATTATTCGAATTTATTAATTATGAATATGATCCAGAAAAGAAAAAACATATAATTCATCTCAGATCAGCAGACAAGAACTGAGGGTGGGTGTATTGAAGTCACCAACGCCAACACCCATTCTCAAGATTTTCTTTTAATTGAACCAATGAGTATGCATTTCTTCATGTGATTTTTAACATTATTTTATATTTATTGAGAGATAAATATATATTACAACATTAGAGAAAATAAATCAGCATATAAAACAACATTTATTTTTAAGTATATAGTTGGTTCTATACTGACAAATTGAAGTCATTGATAAATAATTGTGGAGAACTGGATGTCAATCTATGAAGATATACTAGCAATCTCAGCTGTAGTAATTTGTCGATTATAAATATTTAGTTCGTCAAAAGCACCAACATATGAACGTGATTCGATGGGACCCCACATACAACTAGATCCTCCCATTTGTTGACTTGCAATACTGACATGCATTGATTGATACGGAGGAGTCATTGATGTACCTGTAACTGTTTGATATAATGAACCATTGATATATAATTGAAGACCATTTTGTATACTAAATGTTTGAGCAATGTGTGTCCAAACATTTAATGGAAATGTAGGAGCGGCAATCATCAAAGATGAGCTTTGTGTAATGAGAATACCAGATGAATTGAAGCCTAGTAATGGCATACACCATCCATCACCAGTTGATTGATTGGGTATATGAACAAGAATACCACGAAGACTCATCGGTTTTATCCAAAGAGCAATCGAGAATGATTGATTAGCAATACCAAAAGTCATAAAATTAGATGTTCGAAAATAAGCATTTGTTGAGTTGAATAAAAGAGCATCTTTCACTCGACCAGTGATCATGGTTGAGGGTGTGGGTGTGGATGAGGGTGTGCGTGTCGGTGCAACAGAAGTATAGACTCACCCATACCGTCTTCACTTTTCTCTGAACGTAAGAGGATCCCATAGAAAGTTTGATTGCACTGCCTCTTACCGAGATTAAATGCATAAAGAACAGTCAAATTTTCTTCTTTGTATATTAGATATGTAACAGTACGACATCTCTCCCAGGACTTAAAAAAATGTGAACTATAGCTGTGAGAAAAGTTTTTCTCTCTAACAGTTAACTGGCGAGAGATTATACCGAGTCACAAAACTGGAATTTTTTCTTCACTTATGTGTATCCGTACTCCAACGCGAATAATATCAATTTTTCAAAGTCACATTCCTAACAGATGATATTGCCCATATAAGATGAATGTATTTTGACAGATTGAAATTTCTTTTTATTTGGATGACTCATAGGAGAATAAATAGATGAAGTCGTAGTATTACTTTTACCTGTGTTTTATTCTGACTAATACCAAACATATTGACACATGGTTGTGTAATAACAAATTTTTGACATGGTGAGAAAGAAACAACTATAAAATGCCGATAAAAATAAAATTGACTCAATTATTTATACGCATATCTTGGCGGTATGACAAATACATCTTATAAAACAAACGACGAACAACAACTGAATATTATTCTACAAACTATAGATACTATTGAAAGAGACATAGATTAATTTAATATTATTGAATTGAAATATTGTTGTGCAAGAACGCGTAAGAATAAAATTTTTATTTAAAATAAAACGAGATATTTCTTGAAGTTCACTTTTATTATTCAAATTTATTACTCTGATAATATGTTCTAGACTAACGATTTTAATCTTTATTCATCAAATAACAATATGAGCAACAATCAGGTGAATTTATATTTTGTAGTACTTACATGTTCTAATACTTCTCTTTTCATTTTCATAAAATATAGCTTCCAAATGAGTTTCATGAAAGATTTCCACCGCCAATGATGTTGCTTAACTCATCTGGTCGAGATAATTTTGATTTCTTCAAACCGAACAATCAAAACCAATCCGTATCTTCTCAACAACAAATATCTACTGATCAATCGAGAATAATCCAACGACAAACTCATCAAGCTATTAGAACCGCTACTTATAATACTGCTATCCATCAAAATGTGACGTGCGATGGTTGTGAAATGTCACCAATCAAAGGAGATCGTTATAAATGTTTGTTTTGTCCAAATATTGATTTTTGCGAATCATGTAAATCTACTGGCAAACCAAGTCATAATTTAAATCATCCGTTATTATGTATTAAGGATTCAAGTTTATATTCAAGTTCAACCTACATATCTAATCGTAGTCAACTGTGTCATGACAAAATTCAATGCAATCTCTGTCATATAAATCCAATTATTGGTATTCGGTACAACTGCTCTTGTGGAATAAATTTATGTGAAAAATGTGAATTTATTGGTACACATGATCAAAATCATCATCGTACAAAAATAACAGTGCCAAAAGGTATCAATTGAGATGCGTTCAAGAAAACTAAGATCTATGTTGAGATGAAGAATAATTTTATTTTTAAACTTCATAATGCGAGAAACAATTGACAATCTTGTGGGTATGAATAATGAACAAACAAACCCACACTCACATCCACTCTAGAAATATCTTTTTTGCATACCTATTTGGGTTTCACAAATAAAAACAAAACTTATATAATAAAACATCGAATACCAAAGAAAACCATCAACAGAGAAAGGAAAAAGACAAAGTATTGTATCACAAATAGCAGAGCTGGGGAACTCAACTCAGTCTTATAATAAAATTCTATATGACATATTTTGTTCTTATTTATGCTTAGTTAAGTGCGCTGAAAAGAGTTTATTGTTGTTGTTTATTCTATATAAAACTGATTTTGTTTACAACAAAATACAACAGGATAATCAAAAATTTCGAATGAAACAATAAATAAGCAACTATGATATGCAAGAATCGAGATATACGCCGGTGCATTGAAAATCTTCGTCAATAGACCTTATAAACGTATCGAACAGATAAAAGAAGAAAATAGGACTAAGATTATAGGATTGCTAGAGAAATCTAAATATACAAATATATGTATATGTATTGAAACGTGTACTAAATTAACCATGTCGAGATAAAAGACTTCGATAGTAACTAAAAACTAAATCATAATGATGCACAGACCATTGTCAATTTTAATATATTAATCAATTATACAGTAAAATTTTGCTCGATTTTTCTGATTTGAATGGAGTTGCCAAGCTCTGGAAGAGATTAACAAAACACTTTTGCAAAAGATTTAGTAAAATACAAGGAAAAAATATTGAATTTTGCTTCTTTTCGTAACTCACCTATTTACAAATACGTCACTTTCATGGACTCCGTATACGCACAAGAGCAAAAAAGAAAAATAGCAACAGCAACCATATTGAGGGTGTGGGTATCATATCCATCACACACACACCGCATATTCTTGGTTCTCATACTCACAACACTCACACGATTCAAACGATTCTTACAACCATCGACAATCAAACTAACCATCACAACAAATGTTACAATCAGACACATTTGTTTCAACGAAAATCATTCAAAATTAACTAGGTCAAAGCGGTAAAGTGTCAGATCATCCATTCGATGTCTACTCTTTTGTAACATATTAGTTTTTTTGTAGAAAATAAGATAATTATTACGAATTATTCTTAACTTCGTTAAATTTATTTTCATGAGTTTTGAATATATATAATAAAAGTTTGAAAACATATCTATTGAGTTCCCTAAGCAAGGATGAAACGCGTCATCTGATGCTTTCATACTCTTATATTCTATAATGCGCAGCCACTCCACATCATTATTTCACGAAAAAAACAATATCAAATAAGTATCGTATCTTTATATTTAAATAATAAGTAGAGTATTTGTAAATGTTCTTTCAAGAAGAAATATTAACGTCGTAAGATTGCTGGTTGACAAGAGCTAATGGCTTTTTTAAATTGTTTCATATAAAATTCTGATGGGAGAACAAACACGATGAAAACACTCACTGATGGAACGAAGGAAACTAAATAGCCTGCAGCATATAACGGTGAGTTATGAGATGCTTTCACACATCCTGATAAGAAGGAAATAATGAGACGAGGTATTGATAAAATAACTAGAAGTATTGAACTGATAATAAGATGTTTGTGTTGGGCGAATTGTTTCGAGAGATGTTGACGGTATGTTAGTCGTGGTTCTAATCTTGCTCGTTGACGAGCTCCATGAAAAATAATAAATACAGCAGAAAAAAGATTGGCACAGAATGGACAGAGAAAATGAAAGAAAGAAATGATTGTATTGTATGTATGAACTGAAGGAGAATAAAGGATTACACACCATAAACGTTGTTCATGTTTATCTTCAGCTAAATTACGATATAAAGGTTCATGAATAATAGAAATTGGAATCAATAATGCTAAAATAATAATCACCCATCGTGCACTACGTTTACTCAGCAATTTGTCAAAACGAACGCCTGTATACACAGTCATGAATCGTTCGAGGGCTACACAAGCATTAAGCCAATTGTCCATATATAGACAAACTTTTAAAAGAAATTCCAATGATTGACAACCACTACGAAGAGTAGAAACATTAGTTAATGGATTGATTTGAGTGATTATATGAAACCAGAATTTGAATGTGAGCATGCTTACTGTGAGAAGAGATGTGATAGATGATGCAAGAAGATATATTCCACAGCCAATCAGTCTGGACTCTGGAATACGAAAGGTTATGAAGGATAAAAAGCTATTGATTAAGCCTGCAACAAGTATAATCATCGTAAATGCTGCATACCATTTAATCACAGATGATTGTTCATGCATGGTTGCATTCGGTTGAATATCATAACGAAAGATATCATCTAATGTTAGTCCAACACCTTTTGCATAAAATTGACATTGATCACCAAAATAACAATCAATACAACTACAAAATGTAGTCACTGGACACTCAGTGCCCTCTTCCATACATTTTGCATTATTCTGACAATGAGTAGTATATCGGCATTCCGAAGTATTATGTTCGAACTTGAAACAGAAAGCATGACGCTCAAGAGTACACAGACACATATGAGATTCATCAAAGAAACATAATAGATGAAGTTTAGTTTGACATATGACATGATAATATTTCATTCGTCGAATTTTAGGTAAAACTCTCAATTCAGAGTTTAAGACTTCATCAATTGATAAACATCGTTGAGACGAATCAATCGAAGTAGAAACATTTACTTGATCATGTCGTTGCAGATAGGCTAAATAATAACTGTTATCAATCTTGGCAAAAACTGCACGTAGAGTTTGTGGTGTATTTAATGATACAGTACGTTCAAACATCTTTAGATTTCGTGATACTACCGTCAACTCCATTTTGTCGAAGTCTGCCGTAGTTGCTATATCAGTGAAGATATAGATCGATAGAATTGGTGATGAGACTTTTATGTTATGAAAAGAAATTTCAAATATTGGTTTTTCTATGTCACAAAGTACGCCATTAAAATTTTCCGAACACACGCAAACAAAACCCAATTCATTTATGCCATCATCAACTACCAAACAGGAACCATTGTTGTCGCAGTAATTTTCTGGACATGAAAGTGTAATTAGACATCGTGGACCTCCTTTATTAAGAGGACATACACATATGGATCGATTATGAATCATACCAACACAAAGCGAATCAGATGAACAATCATTACAACGAATAGGAATATCACATCTAACACCAGACCATCCCATATTACATTGACAAAAACCTGTTTCTTTATTCATATATTTCGCGCATTTACCATTGTGACATGTAACAGAGCATTTAATAATATTGGATGGTGGATGATCTGATATACTTAATAGAACAGCCATTCGATTGTTAGGTAAAAACGAAAAAGGTACTGAAAAATGCCAACTACCAATATATCTCATAGGAGTCTTGTCAAATACATCAACACGAACACTATGGTTTGTTGAAGTATTCTTTGGACGTGACAAATAAGTAAGATAAGTATTGTAAACTCGGTCACAATCTCGAGTACTGGTCGAAATAAACTGATGATAAGAATTTATCTGTTGACGATCATCGTCATCATCGATTAACGTAATAATCATTGCATGAATACCATATCTATTGATCGTATTTACTTTCATCGTGAAACTTACTCGTTGATTTTGGTATTGACATAGATCACCATAGTAGTGTGGTGGACAAAAACATTTGTATTTTAACGAATTATCTCCAGACCAGACAGTAACGTAGAGACCATGATTACAACGCCATGGCCATGTATGATCATGAGGTTCTTTAGTGATATATTTTGTAAGACTATGTAATTCTATCTGCGGTTGATTTGCGTATTGGATTGTTTTTCTTGACAGTAGAGGATAAACTGGCAATGTTTCTAATGAGGCTCTAGCTTTGCTCAAAGTACCGATACGACAAAGAGCTTCTGTTACGTTAGAACAACCATACTTATCACATTGCGAACAAGATTTGTCCTCTCCACAAAAAACTTCGTCATCTTCGAAAGAGCAGTCTGGGTCGTTATCACACAGCCTATTGCGTTTAATACATTTACTATCATTCCAACAGTGAAATCCAGAATAGGTTTCATATTCCCATATACCACTACGACAGTACTGAAGTTCATCTGCTGCTCCGAGACAATCTATATGATTATCATTAACTTGATCTGCTGGCAAACATGTTAGAGTATAATCATATGGTGATACACAAGCAAGAGAACCTGAAGGACAAATCTGTCGTTCTGTACAATTATCTTCATCTTCTCCAGAAGGACAACTCCAAAAGCCATCGCAACGTGTATAAACATTGTTACAAGGCCATTTTTCACATTCGCTTTCATCCGTATAATTTTGTCCATCGATTATTACAGGAGACATTTCAATATATCTATCACATAAATGTTTAAAATCTATCTTATCGATAGTAAGTAAATGCTGCTGAGGACATATTTCTTGCGAAACGAATACTGCATAGCATTTGTTTTCGTTGCCACATTTGAAACGTCGTGTATCGTTGATTAAACAGCTAAGTTCAAATTGTTCTTCGTCATCATTCAAATAACAATCTGAAATATTGTCGAGAATTCGATGTTTTGAAATACATTTTGATGAATTTTTGCAGCAGTATATTAATGACGAATATTGAGAAAGATTTGTGTTGTTGTATGTAGTCAAACATTTACGAAAATATGGTTCAATTACACTAATGATAGAAGTCCATGTTGTTAATTTCTTAATTAAATTCGAACTAATATCACGGCTATGTCGACAAGTATAGTTTCTAATTCGAAATGTTGGTATAAGAAAATCACACAATTTTGAATCGTAACATATATAATCAGGTATCAGAGCAAGATCAGTATTTAATCCATGTTTAGTATCGTTCAAAATATATAAGAAGCGTATGTGACCAAAAAGTACAGGAACAATTGGAAATTGAATTATAGTTTCGCAACTTTCTAAGTAAGTAGTGATATTAGACGATTTAAAGAATTGTTGGCATGATGTTCCATTGACTTGATTGAGAATCTTAGTCAGACATATCATTGTTATCCAGCAGATGGAAGATAAATTTCCTTGCATACTTATCAACTCATATAAGAATAAATCTCGTTTGTTAAGACATTTATCATAATCTGCTACACATCGTCCATCACCACATTTAAATTGTTTATCATCTAATGGACACATATGCTCTTCAATATCAAATATATGTCGATAACCACTTTGAGCTGGATAAGGAATGATATCTAATGAGTCGGATCCATCAAGACATTGTGATCGTTCATCTTTCAAAAATCCTTTTGATATACATAATCCATTACGACATCGATATTCATTTTCATTACATTCATTGATTTCCAACTGGAAACATTGATCTTCATCTATACCTCCATCGATACAATCAATTCGTCCATCACATATCTCACGCCAATCAAGACATATATTCGAACCTCCACGATCACATTTTAAGTGAATGTAACAAGTCAGACTAGTAACAACATATGGGGGAGCCGAGTAATATTTTTTAGTGAATGTCTTTCGTACAATGTCTGGCAACATATATATTGTATCTAAACCAAAAGAATATTGACATCGAGGCCCAAACCATGGTTTTGTACAATTAAAAAAAATTTCTGTCGATTTAAATGAATTGTTTGGTTGATCAATATAATATTGATATCGTTCAATAAGATCGATTGCAGCAGACCATGCAAGAAGCTCTTGTGTAATAACATTTAGTTGACGTAATTCATCAAATGTGAAATTTCCATTAGTTGTATTGGGAAATTTCTCAAGCAATATATCATTATCACTGATAGGACCGACACAATATTCAACTTTCTCAGTAAGTTCTATCCAGTAATACACATAATGATGTAGGCAGTTGGTGTGAAGGTTACCGGCATCAAGAGATGCATCAGTATTATATAAATTGAATTGAGATCTCGTTACTGAACATAACAACCCAATCAATAATAGACTATATAACATCATTGTTTCGATTAAATTACTTGTACAATATACTGAAACGTTAATAATAGCTTATATCAAGGATTTATATCTAGATAAAAAAAAAATGAAAGAATAAATAGAATAAAAAACTTTATACTGGTTTTTATTTTATATTGATGAACTGTTTAGCCCTGACACGACTAGGGATGTACTGAACCCCGATCGAGTCTCTTGGACTCGGTCAGGCTCAGGCTCGATCAAGGCTTGGACTTGGCCAGACTCGTGCTCGGGTGTGAGGATGGGTGGGTGTGGCTGAGAGTAAGAGTGTGAGTGCAGACACTATCCGTTTCACTATCACTCACATATTTACCCACACCCATTCTGATCCCCAAGCTCTGACCGGGCCCCGAGTCTCAGAGGCACGAGCTCGGTACATCCCTAGACACGATCAGTTGTAATCTGTTTAAATGTCGAACGTTTTATAAAACGCTTATTTATGAACAGTATTTCATTTTGATCGCTTCATTCTATGCTGTAACGAACGACCTATGTATATCCTAATAACATCAGCTAATTTCAGTCTCTGGTTAGTATAGTGCTGGAACCGCACAATCCTCTAAACATCTCTTTTACAACTGAAACCCATGTGGGCCTTAGATGGTTGTATCAGGAATAAAAAATAGAATCGCTGTGATGTATCGATAGGTTTGGAGATGGTTCACTTTTAGTTAATTGACCAAAATACATACAAAGGTGTATTTAATTTCAAATTGAACTGAGAAAAAAATTGAGTTGCTTTCAAACTAAAATGAGAGGACTGGGGAGATTAGCAGGACTAAAGGGAACTTGGGGATCAGGGATACTAAGAGAACTAGAGGGCTAAAGGAACTATAGGATTAAGAGCGACTAGATGACCAAGGGGCTTAGAGGATTAGGGGACTAACGAGACTGCGCAGGGGTAGGGAGATGGGCTAAACCTAAACAATGTTGAAAAATAAGTATATCCCAAGATAAAAGCAGCTAAAGGCCATGTGTGAGAATTGAGGGCGACGGTGATAGTGATATGAACGATGATGAAAAAGGTAGTAATTATTACAGTAAGGAACTAATGATGATGATGACAGTAAGGATGATGATAATAACGATGCTGATAACAATGAGGATTAGTTGATGATATGGGTGTGGATAAGAGAAGAACACAGTACCAACACCCACTTCTAGTCCCCTTAATTCTTTAGTCTACTTAGTCCTCTAGTCCCCTAGTCTCCTAGCCATCTGGTTTCCCTGATCCTCTAATCCGCCTAGTCCCCCTAGTACTCTAGTCCGCTTAATCTTCTTATTTCCCCAGTCTCTCTAGTCCCACTAGTCCTCCTAGTCCCTCAGCCCCTCTAATCCCCTTAGTACCACAGTCTCTTGAATCCTACTAGTCCCCTTATTTCCCTAGTCCCACTAGTGCTCAAGGTCGCCCTATTTCCCTAGTCCCCCTAGCCTTCTAGTCCCGTTAGTTGCTTAGGTCTATTATCAATAGCATAATGGTAACGATAGCACAACTATTAGTTTTTATTTGGAAAGTTTACGCAAGCCATTTCTCTTCGCATCTATAAAATGAAACAGTAAATAGAGTATAGGGTATCTTTAGTTTTAATGGTACTTTTGAATACTAAAATATGGGCCATTCGCTTAGGCGTGAGTAAAGTCAATGCTCTTGTGTTTGTCCTAGTCACCTGCTTTTTGTACAAAGTAAGACTCAGTTTGTTTTTCAAAATTTAGTTAAAAAAAAAACACCATAGACTCCTAACATCGTACATACGAGACAATAAATTGCACCCGAGACAAATACGATGCACTGTAAGTTAAAATGAAATTTTATCGACGAATGCAGTTGAGATTCAGAATTCTACTACGCATTTTCTTTGACTATTAAGCGTAAACATACCTTATGCATAATATGTCAGTCGACTTTAATCAAGTGTAATAAAGTATCGAATGAAGAAGCTAACAAAAGGGTAGAAATTGTTGACTTGTCTTCATTAGGATTAGCGTCATTTATGCACATATCTCTATGTAAGCGTAAGCCGTCGGTTTGAATGCGCGTCGGCTCTAGCAAAATCAGTAAATGCCAGTCGTCGGCTTCAGCAAAAATCGGCTGACGGCTTACAACTCTAGTCATTTCTAACATTAAAATATTTCAGGAAATGCGCAACAACATTTTAATGGAAGCAAAATAGTAGAAAAAAAATCTCTAAGTTCGAATTATTAGTCAGATGGTATGCTCGTATAAGTTAGACGGAAACAGGGAAAAAGGTTTATGTCAGTTGTCAATATTCAGTGATATGATATTATTCTAAAAGTCATGAAGAAAATGCAAATTGAACAAAGCCTGACAACTACAATTAATATGTCATATGGTATTCTTTAAAGAGTGAAATGAAAAGAAAAGGGAGAAAAAACTAATTTTTCTTAACTATACAATAGAGAAAAAAATATTGCTGTAATAAATAATGGCTTAAATTTTTTTGTTGAAATCTTGATCACATCAGAAAATTGTTTTCTCATATACCGGGTGAGGCAAAAGTTTTACGACATTCTTTATTTTACTTACATCTCGACCTGAGAAAATCATAAGATCTTGATGCTTTTTGAAAAGATAGAGCACGAAAGGCTGTACAAAAAATGCACTAGGAAATCTTTATCGACTGGTTCGAACGATTTTCTCGTAGTCAATCTTAACAACCTATATGGTGCTGCGATTTTCTAGTATAATTGGAGGAACAGGAATGTATCCAAGACGTTTTCGTTTTTCTTTGGGAACTTTTACATACAGCCAGTGTAGAGATTTTAACGGCGCATCTGTCAAGAAAAAAATGTGAGGTATTATTATTTATCAAACCCAAGATAAATTCAAAACAAGGAAAAATCTTCTTATATGACGGGTAATAGAGCTATCGTTTAGTTGTCTTTCTGTAGTTTAGAAAAAATAAAAAGTATAAGTCAATATGAGTTTATTTGCACTTATTTTGTAGTTCTTT
>CAJNOI010000136.1:124614-148171 GCA_905250115.1 Adineta steineri
GATTTATTTTGTCTTCGTTCACAATGATCATATTGGATTCTCTTAATTAATTCGTGTAATTGATTACAAACACTTTTTACCTAAGATAAGATAAAACGTCTATAATCATTTTTGTTTCTCTATTATTATTTCTTCTCATTTTACTTTAATATATTGTTCAGCCCATTGATGATGAAACTGTTGATTTTCACAATAAATATAAATTGAAAAAATTTGTTGAAGAGAATAAATTTTAGGTATAATTTGTTGACCAAAACTACCACTAACAACAAAAACAATTCGATCATCTGATGAAACTGATTGCATGTATTGTTCACATTGATCAAGATTTTCGAATATTTGTAAACAATTTATAAATGATCGAAACATTGCTTGAGTTTCAATATTATCTTTTGAGTTAACTGAAGCATCAAGCCATATAAGAGAATATGTTTCAAAATTATTATTATTATTATCTTCCGACATAGAACATATCGATTCTGAATAAGATGTCATTAGTTTTATTTTATGGAATACGTATGAAATCTATAAGTTAAAAACATTTTATTTCGAATATAAAAGATCGAGACGTTAATAATAAGTAAAAACTGTTCTAAATTTATAAGTATAATGTCCTTACCTTTCTTAATGGAGACCATCAAAAACATTTTTTCGTTCTTACATTGTACGAAACAAAATAATTAGATGTAGATATATACATCACACTACTCAAAACTAGTAGCAGTCGTGTATGTGATTACTATACCTAAACGACGTAGTAGAGTATGGTTAGACGAGATGTTATTGTTGAAAATAACCGAGAGATATCGCTCTTTCATACTTTTTTATTGGTTTAGTAATATCAAATTTCTTGTATGTTCTTCTCTTATCTTCTCTATAGACTTACTAGAGAATTGTAACAGAATAAAAATTCATATAAATTATTATCACCGATAATTATAAACTCATTTCACCACAAAATAACGATTAAAAAATGGGACTAAAAAGCGAAACAAAATCGAAAAATCTATATGAAATTTGATTTATCTATTTTATTTTTCACTTTTTATTATCACCCCTCTTATCTAGCTGTCTGGCTGAGACGATTTACATAAGGAAAGAAAGAAAGAAAGAAAATAACGTAAAAATGGTTTTGTATTCATTGATAATATTATTTTTAATGGTATGAAAGAGATAAATAGAACAAGAAAAATATATCGACTGATTTGTTCGATCCTTCAGTTTATAACAAAAACATGTCATTATTGATTTTTCTTTGCTATTTTTGTATGCATAAATGATCATTTACAATTATATAAAACGTAGTTTATGACAATCTACGAATATGTTTATTGTATGCACTTTTACTATCAAACGAGAAGACACAAATATTTAAAGTCCTCGATATGTCAGAAAACCCGGAGTCTTCTATTATGTCGTTAAATAAAATGATTCTTGAAACAATAATATAGACAACATATTCTAAAATTTAGGTGCGATTTAAAAAGCCTTTCGCCATTCTTATCTCTATATTGTCATATATTGCATCAAAGTAATTGCCTCGTAAAGATATGATATGAGAGTTTTATTTCAGTATGGTATAAATCTTACCCACACTGACCAATCTATTAATACTAATAAAACTGAGGCTTTATTTAGTACACGCGTGATTAGTTTTTGTAAAGATTAACGTTCATTTTAATTATGGTTCTAAAGAAAAAATTAATTGGATTCCGGAATATGTCATTTCATCGAAACTAGGCTGAGGTAAATTATTCAATCGTTTAAACTTTTTGGTAGTTCTATTCCATCTCGTTCTTCTGTTCCTAATTATGAAATTGATGAAATTCAATCTTCGAGAATTTTTCAAAATCTTTTCTTTGTCTTTTCATTTTATAACATGTCTGTTTTACTCATATGTATTGTTAGGATTTTAGGATCACAATTGTTCGCATAATAAAAAAATAGAATAAGAAAAAAGTTGAATTTATGTCACCAGGTATGAGTGGTGAGTACTTTGCGTCTCTCATGTGATACTAATAATCCATGCGGAAGAAGTTCGATATTCTGTAATGGTAATTATAATTCTGACTTACTTCATGTAAATTATCATTAGTTATTCTACTAAAAAAACATCGCAATTTGGCACAATAATTAAAACTTTATTTTTGTCGACATAAAAGATGATGAGGTCACAACAGTTCATTATGAAGAATATTTGTTGACAAAGGTTTATTGAAGTAGTTTTCATTTAGAAAAAAATACTTCCTATATATATTGTATTTAATTACAATGGTATCAAATAATACAACAATGGTCATCAATGTTTTACTAGAATCAAAATCAATCATCGATATTCTTAATTTTATAACACAGGAAGTTATGATATATGTTCCACTCGTATTGGTCATTTTAGGTTTCATTGGATTTATTGGGAATGTCTTTACATTTCTTCAATCTGAATTTCGTACTAATACTTGTTGCATCTATTTACTTGTTGGTTCAATTGTTGATATTATCAATCTTATAGTTAATCTATTCCCATATTTTCTTGCTGCAAAATATGGATTATATTTTCCATGGTATATATCATCAAGTATGTGCAAACTTAATGCATTTCTTACTATGTTTATACCTCATTTATCTATTAATTTTGCACTTATGGCTATGATCGATCGATTTGCTTGCACATGTAGTCTTACATCATCAGTTAGACGATTAAATCAATTGAAAATGATACCATGGATGATTTGTGTTCTTCTAATATTTAGTGGTCTTGCATCAATCTATGCACCTGTCCTATATGATAAGGCATTTGGAGTACCATGGTGTATGTTCACTTATGTGATGACAGCTAGTATTTTTTACATTGTATTTATGGGTTTCATGCAACCATGTCTTATATTAATATTTGTTTTATTAACCTATCGAAATGTTCGTCGAAGTCGTCGACAAGTAGTAAGTGTTTTAGTTATAATTGTTTGAAATCAATAATCTCGATTTATCTCTAGGGTATAACAAATTTAGCTAGAAGAAATCGTTCTCGAAATCAATTCATTGTTATGATATTTACTCATGTTTTAACAACTGCATTTTTTTCATTACAATGGATTGTTATGTTTACATATGTTTCAATTACTAGTTTTAATGTCAGCAGTTATGACCAGTTAGTAATTATTGATTTTTTCTTTCCTCTTACGAATAATTGTTATTATTTAAACAATGTAAAATCATTTTATCTCTCTATGTTAACATCTCAATCATTTCGAAAAACATTTTTCAAAGGTATATCTCACTTATTGCCCAGATTTACACGTCTTCAATTGCAAGTGCAATAGATCAGCGCGTTGGTAACGAATACAATATATAACTATTATACTTGAACATTTCTTTTTCTTTTTTGTTGTCTGTCTTAAATAAATAAGATCATTATTGTATTTCAATAGATTTTTTTTTGATCTTCAAATCTTCGAAACACCAACAAATACCTCTTTTAGTGAAAAATATTAAAAAGATCTGTGTGTAATTACTTTTCAAGGTATAAATTTATTAAATAATAAAGAATATGTAGTAATTTCATGAAATTAGAATCAAATAACATTCAGGTTAGGGGTGCGTGTGACTGTGCGTGTGGGTAATGGATGAGAAGAATACATACACCCACACCCACACACCCTTGATCGTATATCAAATAAAATATGTTTTACTTTCAATAATTTGTATAAAAAAAGACGGATATGCCCTTAGTTAGTTTTCGTAATTAGAAGCCTTGTGTTTTGTTTTGTGACATCTATAAGATAGAATATATTTTTATGATTATTTCAATGATTAACAATCAATTCTAATTTTAAAATATCAAGTAAAATATTTAATGTTAATAAACCTTTTCCTATTATTTTTTAATAATAATAATAATAATAATAATAATAATAGCTAAGGAATAAGAATAGGAATGACATAGATATTTTAAAATGATTAAAAAAACGTTGAATAACAAAAAGAAGAAAAAAGAAAGTTTAACATATGATAGTTGTCCAATTTTGAAAATTGGTACTAATAACTTTAAATATTTAACATATTAACTGATATAAATATATGATATATTAATTTACTTTTATGAACTATATTTTGAAATAAATTTTTCTTTTAAAAATAAAATCATGTGATATATTTTAGATAATATTGTTGAAAAGAGAATAAAATAATTCATTTCTATTCAAATCAAATCAAATAAGAAGTATTTAGTTTAATAACATAAAAAATAAGGTTTGAAATTCTTCTAAATGTACATATAGATATACAATAAGAATTTCTATATATTATTAATGATCATTGTAAATTTACTGATCGATTATTATATGATGTTTTCTTTTCATAGATTTAATTGAAAATGTATTTCATATGATATAATCTTAATATGCGTGATGTATGTATATGATAGAAAAATGAAATGTAAGATTTTTTTCAAAGAAATTTATTAGTTTTAACTAAAAGTTCTATAAATATTCTAATACTAGGACAATTGATATAAATATATGAAAAAGATTTAAAGAATAAAAAAAGAAATCATAATTTTATAACAACTAAATTATGAATATTTGAATAATTAATAATTGTGTATATATTTTAATTCTGATCATCTAAAAGATGTAATTGAGTATTAGAAACGAGTGAATGTGTTTTGAGTTGTTTTAACATTTCATAAGCAATAGTTTCTTCTGGTTTGTTTCGAATAGCTACTATTTGATAAGATCCACATGGTTGAATACGACGCATTTGTGTAATAAGATTTTGAGCATATGTAGATATGGAAGATGAAAAAAGAGATGATGTTATTAGTGGTGTTTGTAAAACATAGATATCATTTGATGATGTTTTGTTTTTTTGATTAGATAATTTATCAATAAAAAATAAAAATAAATCATTATTTTCCTTAAAATTTGATATTTGAGTAATACAAAAAAGAATTGAAGTATTATTTTGATTTGATTGATGTAGACAAATAATATTTTCTAAACCAGTATATGTGCATGTATTTAATAATTGAACTTCATTTTCATTAATTAAATCAAAATCTGAATCATGTCCTTTTGTAGTTAATGATGTTGTTTGTTCTTTTTCATTAAGTTTATTATAAACAAGTGTTGCAATTGTTTCAATTGAAAGTCCTTGAAGAAGATCAATTAATGGTATATAAATACCAGTTTCTTGACCTAACCAATTATATAATGAAATAGCAGCTAATGAATCCATACCTTGACTAACAAGTGAACGATCAATAAGAATACGATCAACACTAGCTGCACCTAATAATTGTGCAACAGTTCTTTGAGTTCGTTCAATAATCGTTTCTTTTTTATTTATATGTAATTCACTTGAATTATTTTTTCCTGATGATGAAGATGATGTTGATGATGTCTGATCTAATTTCATTTTTTTATAACGTTGTTCAACTATTTTTCTTAGATAAGATGTAGCTAATGTTGAATACTTTCGATGTAATATTTGCCAATTAACAGCAAAAATAACAGGACATGGACAAATCTTTTGAGTTTGATGAAAACATTCAATTAATTCGAATACAGTTACTGTTGGCATTAATTCAAAACCTTGTGTAACTTTTAAAGTACTGAGCATTTCTTTATGACGATGAAACATTCCAGCACCACTTACAGCTGGTAGACTAATTGAAAGTGCTGGTAAATTAAGTTTTGCAAAACGATAATGAGCAAGTGCATCAAGAAATTGATTACCAGCATTATAACCAGCAGATGCAACTTCAAGTAAATGGTTTCGAATTGATGAAAACATAATAAAGAAATGAAGAGGTGCATGAAGAAGTTGTGTAGCTTGATGAAGATACCATGCACCACGAACTTTTGGTGGTAAAACAAGTGATAAATGTTCTTGTGTTAAAGCATTTAAAGTACGATCTTCTGAAACAACAGCACTATGAATAATACCACGAATAGGATAAGAAGTTTTATTAAATCTTTCAATTAAATCATGAACTTGTTGAAAATTTGTGACATCTGCTTGAACAACATCAACATGAGCATTATATTCTTTTGTTGTTTGTTTTAATCTTAACCAATCATCATATTGTGGATTTGAAGGTTGTTCAAGTTGAACTAATGTTCGACGACTCATAAGTGCTATATGTTTAACACCTCGTTGTTCAATCATCCATCGAGACATTGTTAAACCAAGACCACCAAAGCCACCAGATATTAAAATTGTTCCTTCATTACGAACTTCTAATGGAAACATTGTATTATCACTCACAACTATTGATTAAGAAAAAATAATAATTGAAAGAAAATATATGTAAGAGATGATTACCTTTTAATAAACTATTCGATTGTTTTTTATGAATATTTAATGGTTGATCGGATGAAGTTATACGAAAAACTGTTTTACCCATAACTTGACCACTATTGCATCTTAATAATGCTTCTATTACTTGAGATGGTTCATAAGTAACTGTTGGTTCAACAGCACGCAATTTACGTTGAACAAATAAATCAATTGCTTCTTCTAGCATAAGACGAATAAGAGGTGATACATGATCAGCAAGTCCAGCGAAGTCAATTACATGAAAACTACAATCCGATCGTAATTGAAACATTGATAAATTGCTATTATGATAAATATCTCGTTTACCCCATTCAATAAAATTGCCATGACATGCTAATAATTTAATTGATTCTTTTAATAAAATACCTGATAATGAATTAACAATAACATCAACACCTTGTGGAAAAATTCGACGTATATCATTAACAAAAGAAGTATCTCGACTATTAAATACATGTTCAATACCATAATATTCATGAAGAAAACGACGTTTTTCTTCAGTTCCAGCTGTAGCAATAACATGAGCGCCAATATATTGACAATATTGAATACACATTTGACCTGCAGCACCTGTTGCAGCATGAATAAGAACTATTTGATTAGGTTGTAAATGAACACGATATTTAAGAGAATAAATAACTGTTAAAAGTGGTGTTGGCATACCACATAATTGTTCATCAGTAAGTGGACATTCAGATGGAATATGTACAATAAGTTGTGAATTAATCATAATATGAGAATGATATGTTCCATTACCAGTAGCACCTACAATATGATCACCAACTTGAAATCCAGTTGTAGGACACGCACGTACAATAGTACCAACAAAATCTGAACCCGGTTCTGTATCTCGATTACTTTTTGGTTGATTTTCTTCAGATTGTGCAAAAGTACGTGTATGTGGATAAAGACCACGTGTTTTGAGTACATCACGAAAATTAATACCAACACAATGAACACGAACTTCTACCATACCTGGTAACAATTCCTGTTCTCTATCTTCTTCAATCCATGTTAATTCAGAAAGAAAACGAGATTGTGGTACACAAATACGAAATGGTTTTTGATCAGCATCTCGTTTAGGAATAATAGAAATTTGTTCTAATTTAGATTTCTCTTGTTCATTATTATTACCATCATCAACAGATTTTTGTAACATTTCATAATGCCATGTTAAATATTGAACTTGATTTTGATTTGTATCATTATTAAGATGAAGAACAATTTCACACGTATCAGTTGAATATCTTGAATTGATCATATATTCTACTAAAGTTTGAGCAAATATTAATTGATTATTGTTTGATGATGATGTTTGAAGATCAATAAGTTTTAATCGATATGGTTCATATTCAGTTATTGAAGTTCGTGCAAGACCAATAAATGGTGATGCAATTATATTAAGATTCGAATCATTATTAAATTGAGCATGATCCGTAAGAACATATACAAATGGATGAAAATGTGGCGATGTTTTTTGAATTGTTTGAAGAATACGTGAAAATGTTCCACATATAAGTTCTTCATTTTGTTTAAATGCTAAATCATCATTATTTTCATTAAGTTTTACTTGATCAAGTTGCCATGCAAAAATAATAGATACTTGTTTATAAGTATTTAAGAAAACTGGTATTGCAGTACAAATAATATCCAAAGTTGAATTACGAATATCAAATATTTTAATATTTGAACATGGTAATAATAATGATAGATTATGACCAAAACTATTATTATTATTATCATCTTTAATAAATACTAACCATGCTTGATTTTTTCTTTCATCAAGTGTTTGTAATATTTCATTCGATGTTGTTTTTTGACTGATAATTAGTGTACTTTCATTTTGATTTAATGTTGATTCAACAATATTAAATCCTTCGATTTGTTTTAAAAATGTAGTCCATAGCTGAATATTATTTAATTCACAAATATTATTCGTTGATGACCACCATTCATCAATAAAACCAAAAATAAAATCAAAATAAAGAGGAACATGAATTAACTCAAGTAATAAAAGAAGACCATTTGGAACAAGTAAACGACGAAGAGCAATTAAAGAATTTGTTAAATTTTTATTTCCTCGAAGTTGATTTACAGAAAATATAATACCAAATGATTCTATTGGTATTTTTTCAAATGTTTTATTATCATATAAATCAATTGTTTCATCATAAATAATAGATAGATTTGTTTGATTAATTATATAGGTATCAAATGTTTGTTTAGCATTTGCAAGTTGTATTGGATCAGAATCTGCATAATGTAAATCAATTAATAAACCTGTTTGTTGTGATAAATTAAGTAAAAGATCAAGAATAGGTAAAATATCTGAACAATCACTATCAGTTAACCAAAATATACGTAATCGATAATTATATGATGAATTATTTTTAATTTGTTCATATTGTAATTGTAAATGTTGACAAATCGAATGAAAAATTTGTTGTGTTTTAGTTGCACTTATAAGAGTTTTAATTTCTTGAAAAATTTGACCAAATTCATCATCATCAAGAAATATATCTAATCCAGTTTTTTTTCCACTAAGAATATCTTTTAAATGTAAACCATATCTATTTAATATTATTAAAAATGGTTTTAAACGAGGAAAACGTTCAATTAATTGAATAAGACGAAGTTGTGTTGAATGCCATGTTATTTGTTTCGAATATAAAGTTGATGCAAGAGATTGACATGCATTTAATAATGGATGATGTGGTTGTTGTTGATTAACATGATTTAAATCAAGATCTTTTATTGCCATTTGTGCATAATAAGCAGCTAATTCATTAAATGGTTCGATTGATTCAATTAAATCTTGATTACTATTAGAATTAAGTTCATTATTAAGAATTTGATTAGGTGATGGAAGTAAATGTGATATATCTTTTATTATTGCTGAATCAGTCCATACTCTTTTCATACAATAATCTTTTAGAATTGTATCTAAATATGTTCTATGATCTTTATTAGGTAAATCAGTTGTTATATTTAATTTATCATAAATTGTTTTTTCCATTGACCATCGACCAGATTGTACACCTTGAACTTGTTGAATAAAAAGATTTTCCATTGTAAATACTGGTTCATCTATTTTTTTATCCATTGGAAATGTCCATATATCAAGAGTATATATTCCTTCTTGACCTATACCACATATATTATCATGATAGATTCCATGTACTTCAACATTTGTTGATTGATTCATTTTTGTTTTTATTTTACTTGAATAAATAAATTTTTGAATACGTACTGGAAGAAATGTTGTTTCAATACCTGGTAATATAACTAGATATGGATGAAAAGTAGCATCCATTACAGATGGATGGAGTAAATAATAATCATCATTATTATTATTATTATTATTATCATCAAATTCATTTGATAATTCAGATATAGCTGTATTTTTTGTACCACGTAATGTTTTCATTTTTTGAAAACTAGATCCATATTGATAACCTCGTGTTGAAAGATGTGCATAAGCACTTGTTATATCTTGTGTTGACCATGTATCCTTTATTGTATTAAGAGATGGTATTGTTAATGATTTTTGTTGTTTATAATTAATTTCAATTTTACCATGAGCATGTAAAGTAAATTCATTTAATGAATATTTATTAAGAATATTTTGATCATGAAAAAATTCAACAACATCAGCACAATTCATACCTGATGGACGCATACAATCTGGACCAGCTGCTGACCATGGTCGACTATAAATATACCATTCACGCATTGGCATAATTACTTGTGTAAATACTTCGATTAATTCATGTTCATTAAGAATCAGTGCTTTAACAAATTCTATATCTTCAAAAATAATTGTCGGTTGTTGTTGTTGTTGTTGTTGTTCATCATCTTTGTATGAAAGTAATTGATGACAAGCAGCTATTGCAAGTTCAAGATAAGCAACTGCTGGAAAAAGAATTGCATCTTGAATTTTATGATCTTTTAAAAAAGCATGTTGTGGTAAATTAATATTAATAAGACTTTTCCATGTTGGATTTGATTGATCATTTAATTGACGAATACCAAGTAATGGATGAGTTGGTATACGATTAGCTAGACGTAATATAGCTGAATCTTTTGATTCATACCAACATGGATTAAGATGAAATGTATATAATGGAAAATCATCAAAATATTCTTCATGATTTTTCATAGGTAAAATTTGTCGAGTATGAAAATATTGTTGCCATATATGAGATGATGTTGTAAGTTGTACTAAACTAGTAAGTAATGTTATTTGTTCATTTTCTTTTCGTTTCAATGTTGGAAGAATGAGTGGTGATTGTTGTTGATTTGTTAATTCATAACATTCACGAATAGATGTAGCTAAAACTGGATGTGGTGAAAGTTCAAGAAAAACAGTTGGAGCTTCATGTTGTTGAATTGATGCCATAGCATCACGAAATCGTACACATTGTCTTACATTTGACCACCAATAATGAGCATCGACTGGTATCTGATCACTTAATTTATTACCAGTTACACTCGAATAAAGATGAGCTTCAGCACATTTTGGATTGAACATTTGTTGGAAATCTTGCAGAGGAAATCCTTGTATATCTTTAAGTGACGATAACATCTCTTTTTCGATATCAAACCGGTTCATTTGATATGAATGAAATGCATTTTCAATACGAAGACGTGCTTTGAATATATTAGGATACGATATTGAAAGAATTTGTTGTATTTCATCAATAGTTTTTTCATCACCACTTATTGTTACTGCACGTGGACTATTAACAACAGCAATACAAGCAAGATGTTCAATACCTTTCAGAAGTTTGTTTTGTGCTTCTTCTTCGCTCATTGAAACAGCTAACATACGACCATCTTGTCGTGTGTTACGATTTTGAAGACGTGATCGATGATAAACAACACGAACAGCTTCTTCTAATGTAAGACGACCAGCAACAAAAGCTGCTGCTTGATCACCAGCACTATGTGATATAATTGATGATGGATAAATATTCCATGAAACAAGTAAAGCTGCTAATGCAACTTGTATAGCAAATAATGATGGTTGAGCAATATTTGTATCATTAATACGAGAGTCTTGTTCAGTTTTCTTTTCAATTAATTCTTCTAATAATTTCCATTCACCATTATTAACTTTTGTCATTTCTGCATCAATTAAATTAATCCATTTATGAAATAAAGGTTCACTTTCATATAATTGTCTACCCATAGCCCACCATTGTGGACCTTGACCACTAAAAACAAAACATATTTTTTGTGCTAATGGTTTCGTTGGACGTGATATGATTGAAAGGCCTGATGATGCTTGTTCAGTAAGAAAAGCATTGATTTGTTCGTGTAGTTGTTGACGATTGAGGAAAACAAAGATTGCTGAATATGTATAACTAATAGTTCTTTTAAGAAGAAGTTGTTGAGATATACGTTGAAGAAAAGCTGTATCATCATCGTCTATATCATCAACTGGCTTTGTTTCTAACCAACGACTGAATTCAATTAATTGATCATTAAGAGATTGACGACTTTTTGCTGAATAAGATGAAGAAATAAAGTATTTATTAATGAAAAGAAATTAAGAACTTACTTGAAAAAATAAAAGTAAAATATTGTTTACTTTTAATATGATTTCCATTGATATAACCATTTTCAATTGATGTTTTCTTTGATTGATATTCTTCAATAATAGCATGTGTCGTTGTACCACCCATTCCAAATGAATTAACACCTATAGCTATTTTTTCATTATTTGGAAGAGATGGAAATGGTATAAAATTTTGAACAATATGCAGATTATATTTTTGTGCTTCTATTTTTGGATTAAGTGAAGTAAATTGCATATTTGGCGTAATACCACGATAATGCATACACATGGCTACTTTAATAAGTGATGCAACACCAGCTGCACCTTCTGTATGTCCTAAATTACTTTTAATTGAACCTAATAATAATGGTGGATCAAGATTTGATCGATTAAAAAATCGACCTAAAGCATTTGCTTCAATTGGATCACCAACTGGTGTACCTGTACCATGTGCTTCAACAAATAATATTCTTCTTGTATCAAAATTATTTCTTGAATAAATATTTGCTAATAAACGTTCTTGTCCAGCAGCTGATGGTACGACAAAATTTGTTTTTCCTTCATTTCCATCATGACCACTAAGTACATCACGAACAACACAATATATACGATCTCCATCACGTTCAGCATCACTTAATCGTTTCAATAATAAAAGACCAAGACCATCGCCTATAAAAAAAATTTAATTGAAATTTATTTCGAGATAAAAAAGAAAACTAATCAATTGAACGGAATTTACCTTTAGCATAACCATTAGCATCAGCACTAAATGATCGACTTCTTCCATCAGGTGATTGTGCACCAATAAGTGAACTTTGGAAAAAATTTTCTGGTGCAAATACTCCATTAACACCACCACATACAGCCATATCAGCTTCATTTGTACGAAGACATTGTACAGCCATATGTAAAGCTTCAAATGATGATGAACAAGCAACATCTAGTGATACATTCGGACCTTGTAAATTAAAATGATATGATAAACGAGCTGACGCATTATATAATAAAGTATTAGGTCCATGAAATCTTGATCGATGTTCAGGTTTCATACGAGTTGTCGCAAGTGAATGGTCTGTTGAAAATTGCCCAATATGTACTGATGTTCTTGTACCATTTACTTTTTCAACACTATACCCAGCATCATCAAGTAAATGAACAAATTTAAGCATAAGTAATCGATGACATGGATCTATACTGCCTGCTTCAGCATCTGATAAATCAAAAAAACTTGCTTCAAACATATCCCATTGATGATTTGACATAAAATAACCAGCACGAAGAAGTTTTTGACGAAATTGTCCATTATTATCCATATTAAGCATATGACCAAGATATGATTCAAGATCAAATCGATCACGTGGTGTTGCACTACCAACATCACGACTTTCTTTCAACGCATGCCATAAATCATGCGAAGAGTGTATATCACCTGCGAATTCACATGCTATACCTATTAAAGCTATGGGTTCTAATGATGTATTATTAGAATTTGCAGTTGACATTTATATTCTTGTTTAAATATGATTTTTCTCGATTAAAATAATAAATAAAAATCTTTTGATTTTTATATCTAAAATAAATAATTTGAGTTAAAATATTATATGAAAAAATAATCTAAGATTAATTTAATTTTTAATTGGAAAAACTATTTGAAAAATAACTATTCGATTTCTACAAATACGATTCTAATTAAATAAGATTAAGAATTTTGTTTTTTTATTAAAAATATTAAAATTATTTTCCAATAATTTCTTTCGATGAATCAAATTTAATTCATATTCACATACAATTTATAAATCTCTCCACATTGGACTTCTATTGTCTTTTGTAAATTATAAATTTGTACATGAATATCTAATGCGATCTATATTTTTCATGCCATAGCTAATATTTGATTAGTGTATAAGTCTCTATCATAGTATTCTAGAATGTGAAATTGATTGTATGTTCTTATGTGATTATAATATTGTTAAGTTAATAAAAACTTCTATCCTTTCCTTTTTAAACTACATATAATTTGTTACAAGTAAAAAAAACCTAATAGAACAGAGTTATTACATATGTAATTTTTACTCAATAATTCTTAAACAACTATATTATATTAATGTCTATTTATAATAAATATATATCATACAAAGTAAATTAAACAAGTACATAGATTTGAAATCGATAAAATTCCATTCTACTCAAATGAACTATACTTCTATTCATATATACTAATTTTTTTCTCTCTCTCCTTTCTTTCTGATCCTTTCCTCCCCTATCTATATATGTATATCTTAAATGCATTCTTCCCTATGTTAGTCTTATTCTTATATACTATACCACATTCATATAAAACGTCTTCAGAGAAGAGTCTTTTTATTTTCTCAATTTTAATTTATGTAAAAGAGAAGAATATGTTCAAAGTTTTCTCACCCTTATCATAATTATATAAAACTGTAAAGTAATATGTTAACGCTACGGGGAACAATAAACTTGAATATAAAAAAAAATAAAAATATCATACAAAGTAAATTCAATATATAAAGTGAGCTACAATTAAACAAGAAGAACTAATGAATTAATTTATCTATTTTGCGTTCATTTTGAATAGGATGAACTTTTACCCTATGAAGAAGTTTATATAAATATATATATAACGGATATCCCATAATAAATGTTACATTATTGTATCTCATTTTTCTATCAATTAATACACTATGTGAAAAAATAAAATATACCAGAAGATGCAACGTCAAAAGCTCTATAATTTACAAAGGAAAGTTTCTGTTTATTACATACCTTTTCTTTTGAAAAAAGAAAAATTCTCTCGGCTCAGTTCAGTTGTCGCAGTGGCAGAAAATGATCTCATACAATTTTTCTTTTTTTAAAACAGAAGATATATAATAAAAAGAAATTTTTCTTTGTGAACTGTAGAGCTTTTGACGCTGCGTCTTGTCGGATGTATTTTTCTTACAGTGTATTACTTGATAGAAAAATGAGATACAAAAGTGGGTCATTAATGATAGGACACCCGTTATATATACATATACGTATATGAGAGCTTTAATATATACATTTTTTTCAAAACAACTTTTTTGTTACGGTCACGGTCACGCTCACGGTCACGTTCACGTTGACGTTCACCTTTACCCTATATATTTTATCGTAAAAAGATCATGATTATAATGGCCATATTGATGTATTTATATGATAAAATCTCTTCCATATTCTTCAAATAGTTTAATTAAACGATTATATTTTATATGAAAATATTTTCTGTATAATTTTCTTAGAATTTTAGTCTTACTTTTTTAAATTAAACCTCATTACATTAAATATAAGAATATCTAATCAAATTAAATATGAATATGTTATTCGAGTTAAATCAAATCTTTTCATTTTTTTTCTAAATAATTTCAATAACATTATTAGCTTTTTACTTCCATTAGTACTAAAATTGAATAAATTCTGAGAGTGATTTAGATCTTATTGATTTCAATTGTTCTTTTTTTTAAGAAAAAACTATTTTCCTAAGCTTAATTTTAGTCTTAACAAAAGTAAAATATTTATTTGAATAAAATAAAATAATGAATATTCAAGAGAAGAATATTATTTATAGAATAATTTTCTAATACTAATCTATTCAAAATATAGATATTTTAGATTCTAGATGATTTATTTTTTCTTTATATTATATATAATATTTATATATAGCAAGTTTAAACATCAAAGTAATTGTTCTAAAAAAACTTAAAATTTTTCCAAATATATTTAATTATAGAAATTATTTGAATAAAATTCTACTAAATCCTTATGATTTTAGAAGCATTCTCTACTAAAATGATAATATGTAAATAAAATTGTATTAGTTGATCGATTATCTTTAGATGCCTTTATAGTTAAAGGTCAAAAAATAAATCTATTGATGAATAAATATGTTCTGATAAAAGTAATTATATTTTATCTTATCTCTGTATAATGAAACCTTCAATCACTATGATCAGATATTTAATCGAATAGTATTGTCTTTATACTCTTCGGGCAGATATATTTGATGTATAGGTGGATACAATAAGATAAAAATCAGTCGTATTTTATTTTCCTCATACAATAAATATGAAATTGTCGCTATATATTGAAGCAATAATATGTTTTAGTTTATAATAACGGCATCAATTATTTTTAAACATCTACATAACTAAAAGTTATTATCGTACTTGTACAGAAAGCGAGAGAAAAAATGTGTATCATCGATTTGATGTAGAAATATAAGAGGTAAAACTAGTATGAGTTATTTTCTATTTTTCTTGCCTCACAAATAAAAGGTTTTTCTTAAATATTAAAGTAATTACGTATTTTACATGTTTAAAATAATATTTTCATTGATTATAAATGACTGGTTATTTAAAAGTAATTATTTTTCGTGTCTATATAAAATAGAAAGATTTGTCGAAGATTATTTTATATAGAAAAGATGGAAAAAATAAGATAAATGTGAATTATTGTATGGTCTATTTCCAAATAAAGTACAAAGTCTGATATAATAAATTGAACTTATTCCATTTTTTATCAATATATCATATATAGATTACAGAAGAACTTAAAATCTGGGAGACGTTAAAATGAATATTTTTTTCTACATTTTATAAGATAAATTGAAGATTTCAATCTAATTTGAGACAAATCAAGAGCAGGTGAGAATAAGAAGTCTCAGGATGAAAATGAAAAGATAAGAACGTGTGTCTGGAAAAGAGTGAGGAGTCATTTTCTTTTCATCTTATCTATTCGTGTACGAGAAAAAAAATACATTGAAGATTATTTATATGTATGCAGGTATAAAAAATAAATTTAATTTTCTTATTTTTCTTTTCTTATTATATTTTGTCTTTAGTTATTATTTAATTTATAGTAAAAATTAGATTTATTTTGTTAATTCTAAAATATACGTACATATATATATATATGAGAAAATTGTACAAATAGATAAAAATATACACAATTTATTCATAGAAATAATCAAAAAAAAATGAAATATATCTGTTATTTAGAACTTTATTTATATAAGAAATTTTTTTATTACAAAGATGATAATTATTTAATTATTCATATATATATATATGTTGCAGGTGAATTTAGAATTTAGTTGAGATTGGAATTCGCTATTATAGCATAAATATTGTGATAAAATAATTTATATGAATAAACTTTTTGTTTTTGAAGATATAAGATCATTTGCTTGAATATATAATTAGAAAGACTTCAATGTTTTTTTATCTTCTCGAAGAAAATTGATATACAAGTGATGTTTATTTTTAATCGTCGGGACATTGGGACAATGTTATTTTCTCTTATCTTGTTGAAGAAAAAAAGATTTGCATGAGGTGTTTTGTTTAATGGTAAGAAAACTGATTGATTTTAGAAGTCTCAGTGATCAGAAAGTTTTTTTTACTTTGAAAGAAATATTGTTGTGCTTTTTCAAATATCTGAGAACTAATATACCGAATGTTACGAGGATATTCTTGAATTAGTAGATGAGCTTCGTACTGAAGTTATGTTTTCGTTATATTATTTGTTTTTTTTATCTTGCTTGTCTATATATAGAATTTGAATAAATGGATGCTAATGTATTTACATGAGATATACTAATAAATATGTTTCTTAGCCATTTAAAGGCTTGTCAGCTATTTATTTACTATGAGTTTATTTTTTTAGTAGGCAATTAATCTCTAGCACTTTTTTACATACCTTCTTGGCTATTTAATGATTTGTTTGCTACTTAAAAACTTTGACAACTATTTGTTTACTATGAATATGTTTCGTTGATTGCCAACTAAATCTCTAGCAATATTTTAAAGATTTGCACATTTATTTAACGAAACTCGGTAGCTATTAAAATCCTTGTTAGTTGATTAATATACTATGTTTGACGAACAGTTATTTGCTGGATATTTAATAATTATTGTTTGTTTTCAGGAGCAGCTATTTGATCTAAAAAGTGATATTCAATAAATCTTTCTAGTTATTTAAAGACTTTCCAGCTATCTAAAGTTTCAAACTATTGAAAACTATATTGCTATTTAAATGAGTGCTATATATTTATTTAACGCTACCGATTTTTTCGAGCAGAGGGTTCGAAAAAAAATGATTTCTCATTTTACAATTGACCGAAAAAAAAAGGAAATAGATTTTATATTTTATAGTTTTACAGAGATACGAACGAATGAGAGCATTGTATTGATAGATTTTGATATATGAATAAGATTAGATTGAATATTCAGTAACGATTGCCACATCATATTTTGTAATTTTGTAAAATGCTGATGCCATTTTTTATTGTAATTATTATGAGACATACGAAATGAGTATATGCGTATTTATATAATAGTTTTGAACGTAATCTGAACGTTGATATATAATATTCTCAGTTAGTTTCAACTAGAATTTTTAAATCTATATGTGTTTTTACACACTGTAATAGAATGAATTTTATTTTCTTATTTAAGTAGTCATAAAGCTTTGATCCGAGCAAAGGGGTTAAAAAAAAAAGATTTTTATTTTATAGTTATATAAAGATACAAGTTCATGCTAATATTGTATTGAGCGATTTTGATATGTGAGCTTATATTAGGTCAAAGAGTTTTATCTAAATAAGAAACTGCTTCATTAGTCATACGGGTAATCATAAATTTTAATCAGTATTAAGAGTGTGGGTGTGAGCCTTAGTTCAGTGTATGATTTCATCCATATTCAACACATTCACATTCTCACTCACCCCCACACTCACCCTTCTTATGCAATATAAGAATAGTCACTGAAGGGATATCGTTTTCGTTTTGTATTGGAATATCTTTCTCATCTCTTTGTGGTGTAACCTCTATCGCTATATGTGCACATTCGTATTATCTTCTGTTCTGTTCTGCTCGTTTCTCATGCGTAACGAATGACTTATTGTAACTACTGTGTAAATATGTGTAAAAAAAAGAATAGAACAACTAGATTATGGAGTAGTGACTCATTATATGTACACATTCGTATCATCTTTTGTTCTGTTCTTCTCTCATGCGTAACGATTGACTTATTGTAGCTACTATAGAAGTATATATAAAAAAATAGGACAACTGGATGATGGAGTAGTGAAGTAGACATCATATACCAAGAGTAGCGGTAACACTACAGCACTTGTTCGTCATTGTGTTCGTAATAAAAGAAAGAAATGGTGCAAACGTAACGTATATGTATCCGTATCTTTCTTAAATTCGTTAAAATATGTATATATTTATAATTACAAAATAATATTTGCTTATTAACAGTTTCTTTTTTTTATTTTATTTTATTTTAACGATTTCTTTTTTACTAAATTTTGCTTAATATGTTCACTTTCATTTTAGATTTTTAAAAATAGCAGACTTAGTATTCACTTGATCAGAAATATGATTTTGTATCAAACTCATTTCATATGAAAAAAAATTAATTTATAACCAAAACAAAACTAGTTGTTGTTAGTAATATCAACAGTGTTGTAGGTATTTATTTTCTGAAAGGATGTTAGTATTACCGATGATATTTTTTGTAGTAAACCTGCAATACCACCAATATCAGAGATGAGCATTTGTATGACAACAAGCCATTTGGAACCCCTAAACTGTTCACGCAATTTTCAAATTACTTCCAACATTACGTGAAACACTCATATAATTTTCGAAGTAACTTTCAAGTACGTTCACAGTTTATGGATCCCTAAATGGCTTGTTGCTGTGGTGGTGATGTCCATCGCTGACCAATATCATCAGGAAAAAGAAGGTTACTAACCTCACTAGTAAATAAGTATTACTAATATTATCAATATATCCGCAGAGTAAACACCACTATAGAGCCACACTTCTATGTCGTTAATATCTCAAAACAGTTGTCTTTTCTCTTCGGTTTGCTACAAAAATTAAAATCGTTATGGACTGTCTGTATTTTTTGTCTACAGATAGCTTCAACTATAGACTATTTAGCTAATGACAATAAGTAAACGCTTCTCTTAAGAAGAAATGCTTCATTTCATTTATTATTTGTTAGAAAGCCTTTAGAATGTGATATAAGATTCGACTTCCTAGAAATACCTATACAAAGAACGAAATCTTATAAGGAATGAGAAATGGGTTCCTAGCAGTTCACCGACAATTAGGTACTACTCTTATTTAGAAAGGCGAGGCAATGTGTTGTACACTAAGTTTTAGCAAAATCTCGGTTGATGAACATCATTTTAAGGTGAAAGTATTATAAAAGCTCATATGGGTTATATAGGAAGCGTGTGAGTGAAAGGGCCAAACTTTTTCTAATTTACATTCCACCCACACCGCTCTTTTCCATCACTTCGTAATAATTATATACATAATGATTTACAGTAACATGTTATTTCAAAGACATCCTTCATAAATACTATTAATAAAAAACAGTATGGGTATTATTCGAGGTTTACTTGTAATAGTAGGATATTTACTATAGAGATACTTTTTGTGAAAATATACTCTAGTTTGATAACTCATTAACAATATTAAATGAGAAATTTTTTCTGTATCTGATATAATATCAAAGCTACTCAGTCAGTTTTCTTCCCTCATTTCAGAGTATTATTAGATGATGGTGCAATGATTTATTGTACATTTTATTAGGCATGTACCGAGCCCGAGCCCGAGAGGCTCGGTCAAGGATCGGGTTCGGTACATCCCTACACTTGATAATAATATCACTCTCATATGATGTAGTGATTATTCTTATTTCATATTTTCAAATATCTATTTAGTTTTTCTTATTTTCTTTTTAATTTGTAGATTTTATTAAGCTTTTTATTCCACACTATTAATTAATCGAGATCTATTGATTTATTTCTTTATTATACAATGTTTTCACGTAAACGAGTAGTAGCAGGAATAAATGCACACAAAGAATCACAATTCATGACTTCAGGACGAACAGAAGCCGTTGCTTCATTTGTTCAACAACGGATTTGGCTTCATGAAAAACTTTATTTTCATTCTTCTGACTTGTCCGTCTACAATATTTTAGTTCCATTAATAATCAAACAAGGTTCATTATCAATCGAACGTATTCGTTCAATTGTACTTACATTAATTGAACAGCATACTGTTCTTCGTACTGCTGTTCGTTTTAATACACAAAGTAATAAAATCGAACAATACATTCAGGCTGCTACCAATGATATTTATTCATTTATACATTCACGTGGTATTTTCACATCAAAAGAACTTGATCGACTTCTTACAAGTGAATCGGTAGGCAAACACTTTGATGTCGAAACAGGAAGATTAGTGAGATGCCATATCATCCAAAGAAGTGATAATGATCATGATGGTTTATTATCTGAAGGTGATCTTATTGTCATTACATTTCACCACATATCGTTTGATAATAGTTCACTTAAACCACTTCTTGAAGCATTTAAAAAAGCTTGTTGGACTGATCCTTATCAACAACCAGTATTATCGACTCCACAATATATCGATTTTACACTATATGAACAAGCAATGTTAGCCGATACAAGTATCGACTCAAAAATGAATAAGGCACGTCAGTTTTGGTCCAATCTTATGAGTGGTTATGATTGGAATCGAATACGACAGTTGGTACCTGGCGAAACCGATGCCAAGCAGATTCGTTCAGGTCGTGGTTTTTCAACTACATTTTCTATCAATCAACATGTCGTCGATGCGATGATGTTATATGCTTCCTCAAATAATTTCACTATGTTTGCATTGTCACTTTGTTGTTATTATGCATTCTTATTCAAGTTAATGGATGATGACGATTTATGTGTAGGAGGTAACATAGCCAATCGATTTATAAAACAAACAAAAGACATGATTGGCATGTTCGTTAATCTTGTACCGTATCGAATGAAAATTGACCCGAACAAGACATTCGATCACCTGATGCAAAAAGTACAACAGCTCAGTAGTAATGTTCTTGAACATGCTTGTTTACCTTATCAGCTTATTATTAATTCATACGATCAACGAGAGCATCAAGTGTTACCTTCAACGTTATTTCATTATGAATCGTTGATGTCATCCATAACACAGAGTAGTAACTTGGAGATAAGTACAGATGAAGGTTTTGCTCTTGGTATCTATTTTGATCGAGATCGATCTCATGGTAATGGAACAGCATTGTTTGATTTGTCTCTTACAATGGCCCATGATCATTATTCACGACGCACGGAGTGTTTTATGGATTGTTCAAGCGATATATTCCAAGGTCAAGCCGATGTTGATCTACTTGCCAATCGTTTTCAACATATGCTTACACAACTCTTCAGTTCTACAACAATCCATGAGCAAATGCATAATCAATCCAGTATGCCTATCAGCAAATTATCAATTATTTTACCAGAAGAGATTGAAGAAATATACGGAGTAATCTTTCGTAGATTACCGAATATTGCAAATGAAGGTTCGTTTTTCTATTTTTTCGAATGTTTGAGTAGATAATGATGAACTTTGGGTAGATGTACTAAGATATGAGATTTGTTTTTAATGAAATCTTTGACAATAATATTTCAAATAATCTAACCCATTAGCAAATGAATACAGAGAATGAATCAAGTAGAAATAGTCGAGTAATAGAATAAGTTCTGTATTGATTCATATTTTAAACATCGAACTCATGGAATAAATGATAGAAGTTAGAATACTTTATTTTCAAATAAAGAGCAGCTGGGATTTAGATTCAAGTTTCTACAGAGATTAGATTGAAATACCAAAATTAAATGTTCTTCTGTTTATCGAAACTAATTATATAATTCATATATAAATTTAAATGACTTTATAATGAAAAAGATCAGGAGAGTGGTGCCTATGTATTACTTCAATAAAAAAAACATGTATTCGAAATATTGTTGGGTTTGCTGCTAATAAGTTTTCAATCAACTTTCATGAGATCGAAGTCAATTTGTAGGTCAAACTTGACAAAGTACATCGAGAGTGTTATTAAAACCATGAGAAAAGAACTAGATATGATCTCTGTCAAGGGAGAAAAAGCGGATCCTGGTGGATCCTCATGAATGTTAGGATCTAAAAAATTCAGAGGATCCGGGAATCAACGATCCGCTATTTTCCTCTTGATCCCTGTAAATTAAAATTTTAAAATATAAAGGATTATGTTACTGAATACTCGAAAAACTGGACTGGAGAATTTTGTGTAGAGAAAGTATTATAGAACTAATCAAGTTTTGTAAATTTTGACCACAACCTGTTGAAAATAGAGTATGAATGTTTCCAGCTTACATCATCAATCAGTAAAATTGAAACATGGCCGTTGCTTCACTATTGTATAAGTAGAAAAGGGTGCAACATGAGTTTTGCAGTACCCACAAAACGTCAGTCAAAACGATATTTACTAAATTTGGACACAGTTTTCACTCTCAAGACGGTGCTCTATGTACGCGTTAATCATGTGATTCAATCTATAAACTATATTTAAGGAGAATAGATGCTGCTAAAAGTATACGATCAAACTCGCGTGTTCCTTTGTAATCCATATATTTTATTCAGCTTTGTAAACTTTCATTGTTTGTCTAAATACTTCCATCTTCCGAGGATTCAAACTGAATTTTTTTTTGTTATAGCACCAGCATCCTATGCACAAGCTCGTATTTGGCTTGATGAACGA
>CAJNOI010000136.1:157488-207554 GCA_905250115.1 Adineta steineri
GATAAAAAAGGCTCGTACTGGTACCATGCTACGGGCTCGTCCTATTCCTTTACAATCAGTACCCGGTGGTGATGAAAACAATAATAATAGTGAAGAAAGTCAATGTGCTACTACACTTTGTGTACCTGTTTCAAAAAAGAAAAAATGTCTTTTCTAAATAATTTTTTTTCTATGTTATTTATTAATCGAAATTCTTTATTTATTAAAAAAAATAATTTAGCTTGATAAATTTAATATTATTTATATTATAAAATAGTAGAATGGCTATGCATAATCATTATTTACTCTAGGGTGCATCAAAAGGTTCATTTGTTGGACGAACACCTTTAAAATCAACACAATTTTCTAGCAATACATCAAGTGCTATATCAAAACGCGTAAGAAAATCTTTTAATATATTCTATTTTTTATTTGTTGTTCAATAAAAATTTATAGTCTCAATCAAGTTCTACTCTATGTACACCTTTAACAACTTATCGTCGGGCTGGTGCTCCACAACTGCCAACTGGTAAAACTCCATTACATAATTCAACAATGAAATTACGTACACAACAACAATTACAAACAACTAAACGTAATAACATAGATACAACGATAGTAACACCTGCAAAACAACGACGACTTATTGGTCAGACGGCTGACACAATAAAAAAATCGAATACAACCGCAAATATTTCATCATATAGTTCATTAACGGTAAAATATTTTTTATTGTATTGTAAAACTATGATTTTTTTTCTTTTAGACAACACCAGGAAAACAGCCATTAATTAAACGAACTATTCCAACTGCAATTCGTACGCATAAATAAATAGAAATAAAAATTGTATAAAATTCTTGTTGTATATTTATTTGTTTATTTTTATTTGATGTACAAATAACAAAATAGAAAAATAAGAGAAAAATAAATACATTAATAACTATATCTGACTAAACAAGAATAGATTTGGGTAATTTTTCCTCTTTAGTATCACGTAATATTTCTATTTCAACATAATTTGGATTACTAAATGCTGGTGGACGTTTTTCTGATTGTTTAGTAATAATCGTTGTTGTTGTTCGATTTTGCCGTCTTCGTAGTTTAACTCGTTCAACACGATCATTCTCACGTGCAATAAATTGATCTATTTCATCTGATGAATCGATTGATGAGAGTACAGTTGCAACTGGTAATGTTGTACTAACTAATTGAGCTCGTTCTGGTTTGATTGATTTCTAAAATAAAACGAAAATTTCAAATAAAATATTTTTTTATATTCTTCATACTAATGAAAATCGACTTGTTTTTGGTGGAATAATAATAGGTTCATCTTCTAATGTTATACATCGTTTTCTTGGTTTAGCATATAGATTTTCTTCATCTTCAATAATTTCATTAATTCGTTGATTAACATAATTATGATGAGTATTTAATGGAGGACTAGTTAAACAATTAGCTAAAAGTAGAAGAGGTATGGAATTTTTATTTGTACATGGAAATGAACATGTTGGTTCAATATTAATCATTAATGGTTGTGAAAAAGATAAATTTGTTTCATCGATTATATCATAGATTGGATTCGAACAGGAATATTTATTTGAGCACATAATAAAATAAAAAACAATTTAATCATCAATCTGAAAAAAAGAAAGAAAATAATTATTAAGTTTTCATTTCTATAGTCTACTATTTTTCGTTTATTTGTACAAATGAAAGACATTTCAAATAGTTATACACACAAGTATTTCCCTTTCAAGAAGTATATGCTATACAGAAACAAAGAACAAACAAAGAAATAGATCTGCAATTTACTATGAATGAAAAAGACAAATAGATGCTAATATGTTTATACGAAATAATAGAGACAAAATTATCGTTCTCTAAGTATTAAAATCGTATTGACCATCATGTTTAGAATAATGAGAATTGGAAGCATATGTATCTCTATAAATATAAAAATGAAATAATTATAGAAATTTGAGTAGCTTCGAAAAGTACAGAAGTAATTTTCATATTATCGATAGAACTGTATTTTTTTCTAAGAAGCTAAAACAAGTTTCTCTCCACTATTGATATTCTCTTTCTCGTAGAGAAGATTTCAGTAACAATTAATTGTTTGCTTGCTTGCTTGTCTGCCCGCAGGATAAAAAAAAACATCGAAAATCGATTTTCTGCAAAAGACATTTCTTGAGGTATTTCAATGCGGAAACTTCGAATCTCAGGTCTGGTAGGTGACTATGGTGAGGAGGGAGGTGAAGAGAGGAAAAGGTCAGAAAAACATCGACGATCGGTTTTTCGCGGTTTTGAATTATTTTTCCAGTAAATATGAAGAGAATACATTTCTACGAGAAAGAGCTAAGCGAGTCCTCGAACGAGCGTTACTTGTACTTTTGAATTATAGAACTCAAATGTTTTGAAAAATCTTTACTTATTATCTAATGTTGTAGATTCATTTAATTGTAAAATCTAAATAGAATAAATAAATTTTAATGGATTTCAAAATCTTTTTATTTCACCTCATAAGATTTTTCCCAAAAACCAATATCATCACTTGCTTCAGCTAATCGTGCTCGATCTAATAAATTGTAAATATCTTTTTGTGCATATTGATATATATGGAATATTTTTCTAACACAATCAATTGAATATAAACTAATTTGATTTGATATTGTAGATATTGATTTTAATTTAAGTAATTCAGAATAGAGTAATGGTTGTGATACACAATCAATAATAATCGGTTTAAAACCAATTTTATTTGCCTTAAAAAAATAATTGAAAGTTTCTTAAAAAAAAACAAAGAAATGTCTTACAATATTTTTAATTTTTTCTTCATTAAGTCCATTTAATAGATGTGAAATAGTAAAACATGGTAACATTATATAAGTATTATATCTCGCAAAAACTATTGTATCATATTTATTAATCATAATAACTTTTGTTAATGATATATTTGATAATGAATATTTTGTTTGAAATGATTCAACAGATACTGATGAACGATGATCATCCATATTTTTTTTAATATTATTTTCTGTTTCACGCATTGTTCTACAATATATCAAAATATTCTTTACTCAATAAAAAAAGGTATGTATTGAAAACGTCGAAGAAAAAAATATCGAAAACAAAAGATCGAAAAATAAAAGTCGAAGGGAAAATTGTCGAAAAATATTTGTCGATAAAGAAAAAGTCGAATGAAAACATGTCGAATGAGGGTGTGGATGTGGGTGGGAGTCTGGGGGTCAGCGTTTTTATTTTTATTCTACCTACACCTACACCCTCAGTATCGTTTAATAATGACATCTCAAAATTTTCGACATTTCTCACGATCGACATTATTTTTTTCGATTAATTTTTGCGTCGATATTTATTTTTCGACATTTTTTCTTTCAGTATTTTCACTGTAAATCAATAGAAAACTATCCCATGATCTATACATACTCTCCAGCTTTCCAATAAAGTGCAATCATTGAATGCATTGGTTGTCCGTTATCGTCCAACATATAAATCTTTAAGAAAGAAAAAAAGTCTAATTAAACTATTCGATTTATATTGTTATTTACCATATGTTTTTCATTTGAAATATCATCAATAGGTTGAGCCATTTTACAATGTATTAAAAAATCATTTATACAAACATACGCTTCATCATGTGATGCAAATAAATTGACATAAAATGTATTATCACGTCCTTTATACAATGGTTCAACATCACATTGACAATTATGAACAACATTTTGAAAAGTTTTCGAAACAACATCATTCCATTCATTATCATTTTTTAATGGTCCTATAGCTGCTAAACGACATGTTAATAAATAAACAGATCGTGTAGAATATTTTGTTAATATAAAACGTATACGTGAACGTGGAACATGTTCTTCCCAAGAATTTAAATCAACAAAAAAAACATTTACAGTATCATCAATTAAATCATATTCCATAATTTGAGAACGATTCCATGCTAATGCTGTTTCATCCCATGTTACACAAAGAAGATTTTTACGTAAATATTCATGTGGTATATGTAAATCATCAATTGAATTATAATAATCACTTTCAAAAAACAACAGATAAAAATTAAATTGAAAGAAAAAAAGAAAATCTTACTTCATAGTTTTAAAGAATGCATCACACTCTAATGCATCTCTTGATAATTGAATTGTAAATGCATATGGTGAAGTAATTGAAATAATAGTACATTGTTGTATAACATTTAATTCCAATGATGATGTTTCATATTTATATCCAGTCGAAACAACATCAGCCATTAAAACTTCATTTGATGATGTATACATATTTTTATCAGATGTTTCTTTCTAAATATAGATTATCAAGTTTAAATTCGTATACTAATTTATTTCCTAGCTATAATTGAAGAATAAATGTTAGATATAATTCAATTAGTTAAATATCATCCTTAGATTAAGAGAACGACATTTAATTTGTCTATCATATTATCGAAAAAGTTTAACGAGTATATCTAAAGGTTAGAATTTAACTTACAAATGCTGAATCTCTATTTTTTGATGAAATATTTAAATTATCAATACCATTTTGACAAAAAAGAATCTGTTCTGTAACATAATCATCCGAATCTTTTGATTGTTTAGTATTCATTTTTGGAAACATACAACGATTATATGATTCAGCTTGTTGAACAAAACGTCGTAATACTTGACTTCCATTACTATTCGATCGATACATTCATATATACAAAAAAATGAAAAGTTCTGTAAACAAAAAGAAAGATATTTTATTTTTTTTTATTTCGTGCTTAAAGAAACAAGTGAATTATTAGTAGTACAAAATGGAAATAAAGATTGTCTATTTTTTTTGTTTTGTTTTATATCATAACAAAATACAATATATAATTTTAGAAATAATAAAGACACAGAAAATTTAACAGAATTTAATATTCTCTAATGAATATGTTTGAAAATTATTCATTTGTTGTTATTTGATTGTTTCTCTTGTTTTCATTGACCAATACATGTTCAGGAGATTGTTGTTGTTGTTGTTGTTTCTCTTCTTCAGAAGGTGTGGCAAGTATAGGTGGCCAATCAGGTGTTAGTCGAAGAATATTTTCAATATGTAAATGATGTGTTCCTGTTTGAGCTCGTTCATTTCGTGATGTTGAAGATAATGGTGCTCGTTTAAAACTAATATAATCATTTTCAATTATATATTCCTTTTTTTTTTGTATAGAAAAGAAAAGAAAAGAGCATATTATCTTTCGATATTATTCAATTAATAAAGACATACTTCAAACATGAACATAAGCACAAAATTTAATAGTGCAAGAGCAAGAATTATTAGTTTAAATTTAATATCTGGGATAATACGAAGCTAGAAAATATAAAAATAAATAATTAAATAATCTTAGAATTCTAATTTAATTTTCTAATAGTCGAAAAAAAATAATAGTCATATATCATCTTGAAAAATACCGACATCTGTAAAAATATTCATGGTCGCCTTCTGTGCTTGATATATCATTTATTATTCATTAGTAACATAAGATGCCCTTAATATATTCTTTTTTTACTTTCGAATAATAGTTTAATTACAATAAAAATCAGCTGTTTCTAGTGTTATTATAAGACTAACTGAAATAGAATAGGCTAATGGATATTCTGTATAGGTATAAATTTCTAAAATAAACAAAAAAATTTTAATACGAACCTGAAAAAAATCGTAAATTGATTTCACTGGTAGAAAAAGAAGAACAAGACTGAATCCAAATGTGAATACAATTGATATGAGAAAAAGCCCTTGAAAGCAAATTCAAATTAATAAAATTATTTTCATTGTATGGAAAAATATACAATTAGAAAATATTGATCGACGATAAGGAGCACCACGTGAAAATACAATTGATTCCCAAATATATTGAAACATTGATTGAAGAAATACAACTGTATTTATATGTGATATATAAACTTTTTCTGTATTGAATTCAAATGGTTCATACCTAAACAAAAACAAAATATATTTTAATGATATTCTTTTGTAGGATGATTTACCATGGTTGTCTTTTAACATATTCAAATATAAATGCTTGGAAAGCAAAACAAATACCTAAATGACCAACTAGTGATACAAGTGGTCGCCTAAGAAGAGAAAAAATAAATCTGAAATAGGAGTGATGAGGATTTATTACCAAGATATGAGTTTTGTTCTAGGTGGTTTTGGATCTAAATATGGATACGAAGATGTTCGACTGACTAAATACAAGAAAAAAATAAATTAGTTTTTTTTTTAATTTAATTTTATTCTAATTTACAGAGTAACACAAGTAATGTAATAAGACCCAAATCAATGAAAAGAAATTCATAATCAGTTAAATTATTTCCAATCTTATAGAAAAATAAGAATATATATATTAGTTCTATTCATTTTTTCTAAAGAAAATCTACCGTATATAGCATAATAACTGTCAAAAATTGTGTTAAACTATAAGCTACCATATATTTAACAACACCAAATGAAGTAACCAAGGCTAGGAAAAATAGAATTATTATTTAATTTAAGAAAAATCGAAATAAATTTTTACCTGCACGTCCTTCTCTAAAAAGATAGAAGCAAACAAATGAATTATTTTAGAACAACTTTGTTTGTATTATAGGTCTCGTAATTACTTACCGAATAATAGTCGGTACACATTCAATTGTTGGAGTTCTTGATGTAAATGGGCTAGCTACTGATGCATCAGCTGTTGATAACGATATTCCAGCATGAGCTGCTTTTAATGCTCCAACATCATTAGCACCATCTCCACACATAGAAACATAGTAACTAGAAAATATGATAATATGATGATGAAATCAATCATATGACAAAGTATCTTTCTATTGTTATTTTTGTTTAAAAAAAATGTCATCTGTCATTACTAATCAATCGTGTCAGAATAGCCGATCGAGAGAAATCCAACTGAAAAGAATCTATAGATTTGTTTATAGATGATTGATAGTGCAGTGAGTTTGATTTAATGGCTAGGAACGGAAGTTTCTTTTCTATTCATATTGACATACAAAAGAAGAAAATAAAATAGAAATAGACCAGCCCAATCCAAGACAATCTACAAAATATATATGCTCTCAGTGAAAATACATCAATTAGAAATATATTTACTAATAATTATCATTGACGAAAAGCAAATAAATCAACATCTTCACATGAAAAGAACATTCCGATCTTCTTCATTTATATGTCTATTTAGAATATTATCAGTTATTTTTTTGTTATAAAAGACTAATATCTGTTTATCTAGGTGCATTACTTTTCTTTTTTTCTCATGGGATAAACACAATAAAAAATTAACTATATTACTTTGAATAAAATACTCAAAAACATCTTTATTATTTACATTTAAAGAGAAAGAAAAGTCTATTCAACAAGGATTTTATTAATATGAAGAACAAAAAGTTGACATAGATAAACATACTATATATAATATGTTTTCGAAGATATGTCAAGCGAAAACAACATTAAATTTTCTATATCTAGGTCTTTTTTTTGTTTTATCGTCTATTCGAATTTTCAGTCATTCATTAAGTTGTAGGAATATATACATTTATCATTTTTTTTTAGCCTGTCGTTTGTTCTTAAGAAAAATTATAGACATTCTTTCTTTCATCCATAAAAAACTATATGGCATATATTTAGATATTGAGACTTGCATGTTACACCTAGCTTTGTATTGAAATTTTTTTTCTCTTCTTTTCAATTATGATTGAGTTCTTTTTAGTATCCAGGAAAATATCTATATATGATGGTGCTTTTTAATTAGGTAGAAGAGAAAAAAGAACAAGTGAGAAAAAGAAAAGAAATGAATTATGAAGAATAATTGAATTTATCCTTGTCTCTCATTTATAAAAAAATACTAATATCATTGCTTGAAAATAAACTAGAGATGTAACAAACAAAAAAAAAGGTCAACTTTTGTCTTTTTATTTTTTGATAAAGACACGCATTTCAATCATTTATTATATTGTCAGGTAAGAATAGAGTAATAAATTTGTTCTCTTGTTTAAAATAGTATTGTCTTCAACGATTCTATAAGTAGTTTGATTGAGAAAGAAAAAAAAACTTATTTTCTTTTTGAAAGAAAAAAAAAGGTCGAATAAAATATTGTTATTGTATCCATTTAGATTGAATTATTTATATGTAAAATCAATGTTGAATATTATAAACTCATCATCAATCATACATTATTTTGTTCTTGTAAGTATTTCTTTTCGTTTCAATTATTTGTCATTAAGTTCATAATGATAATGAACTAACGACAAATGTGATTCGGAAATCAACTAATTTTTTAATATGTATATTGCTTTTGTTGTAAAAAAAAGCATTTGCTAATTACGCATGCTTTCAAGTTTCATAGAGTAACTGGAAATCTATGTTGACATTAGAAGTGTCTTTTCTATTACAAACATAAAGATTATTTAACTGCCTAGATTTTGTTCTAATAAAAACACCTATAACTAGACAAAATGAGTTGAGCTTTTAAAGCTCTCTAGAGATTTTTTTCTGTATCATAAATATGAAGAGTTTTTTTTTAACTAATTACTTGACATCTGCTATATATTATTTATTAAAAATACATGTATACTCAATCAAAGAGTTAAAGAAACACCAATGAAAACAGAACTTCTTTGTTATATATCAATGTAATAGAGAAGAAAAAAAAGAAATCTAGAAAATTTGTTTGACGTTATATTAATAATAATAGGATGAAAATATCTAAAGTGTAATGGAAAAGAGTGTCTCGACTATCTAAAGAACGAACGAGCGAACAGAATAAGCGAAAAGCGATGGAGGAGAAAAAAAAGAGAGAGAGAGAAAGAGAAGTTCTATGTCTCTATTATTATGAGTAGTCAAAATGAAGAAGAAGAAAAATAAGAGGAGAAGAAGAAGAAGAGATGTTATAGTCGAGGTCTTCAATCAATGGTCGATCAGTTATAAACCATAAACTTGCCTTTTTATTGTAATTTTCTCAAAAGCACAAAAAAAAAATTCTTTTCTTATTAGCTCTTTTATAAACGAAAGAGAGCATCAATCAGAATATTACAACTTATCTATCATTCATCGATTTCTTCTTTTTTTTCTTCTTTTCAAGTATTCACTTATCATATATTTAGTTTGTTTGCATTTCATATTAAGGGAACATCAAATTCTTCAACAACTGCTATTTGGATTGTTAACGAACAAAATTCAACACCATCAAATATTGATGTGTATCAAGCTTCGATTCGAACAATGTGGTATCGTTTTCTATTAATTATTAGTAAGTATAGGTTGTTGATGTTATCTTTTTTTTGTGTGTGTCTTATATTTTCATTTAATATGAAAGAGACACAGAAAAAATATTCTTCCGGAAAGACGATGTTTACATGTTCGCTTAATTGAGTTAACAAACCACAGATTGATGTGATTCTATCTCAAGGATACTTTACCAAAAATACAGAAATATATGTACTAAAACATGATATTAATGAGAAAAAATTATGTCATTAACACGTGGAATTCATTTTTTTGTGTATATTTTAGTCATATTTGTGACTGCTGCCGGTAACGTTCTAGTTTGTTTGGCAATAGCACGAGAACGAAAATTACAAAATACAACTAATTATTTTCTTATGTCATTAGCTATTGCTGATTGTCTTGTTGCTATACTTGTCATGCCCATGGGAATGATTGCTGAAATCATAGGTGAACTTTTTGTTTTCAAAAGAAGAATAATGGAAAAAAACAATTTTTATTTCTTGTTATTATTATCTAGGACATTTTCCATTGCCACATTATGCATGTATTATATTTGCTACAATGGATGTATTATGTTGTACATCATCGATATGGCATATGAGTACGATGTCGATGGATCGATATTTTACAATTCGTTTTCCATTTCGTTATGGTAGAAATAAAACTCGTCGTATTATGTTACTTAAAATAGTTGCTGTATGGGCAATAAGTACTGCTGTTTCATCTCCAGTATTTGTTTTAGGAATTGTTGATAAACAAAATGTTTTATCAAATGGTGTATGTGCACCAAATAATGAGTCATTTAAATTATATGGATCAATTTTTGCTTTTTATATTCCATTTATAATTATGATCACTACATATGCATTAACAATGCGTTCATTACGAAATGTTTTAGTTAATAAAAGAAAATATAATCGTGAAAGACGTTTAAAACAAACATTTCGACCATTAGCACAAATCATTAATCAATATGCAGAAATAGCTCAAAATATTCGACGTTCATCAACAGCACATAATCAAACAGTAAATTTAGTTTCAAATAATAATACAAATTCAGTTTTAAATAAAACACCATATACAATAATAACATCAACAACAACATCGCCTACACAATTTCATCCATCAAATAATTCTGATATGAATTTAATACAAGATTCTAATAATATTCAATATGGTTCAATAAAATTATCAAGTGGAACAAATATGAACAATGAACATATTCATCATAATAATCAACATTTAACTATAAGTTATATTAAATCAAGTGGAAGTAAAAAACGACGTGCTCATCAACAACAAACATTAACAATGAATACAGGATTAAATCGTACGAAAAATGATTGTGATATGAGTACAGTTTATGAAATAAGTGAATATTCAAAATCAACGTCAGATTCCTATGAATCTACATTAATCACTAATAATAGTACACATCGAAGGTCAATTGTAACTATCGAAGAACAACACCAATCATCAAATAGGATAGATAATATAGAGCAAGAACAAAAACAACAACAAACTTCTCCAATAACAACATCAACTATCAATAGTATATCACCGGTGAAAGAAGAAGATGCGAGTTCGATGACAGATATTGATAGTGGAAGTAAGTTTTTTGTTTTTTGTTTTTTAAATAGCATCAATCAAAAAAAAAAAAGGAACTGAGTTTTCATATTTAATATAACGCTTGAAAAAACAACAAAGAAACGTCATTTTATTAATTCTCTTTGGAATTATTTATCAAAAACTAATGAGAAAAAACTTTCATTAACAATATCTACATAAATTATAACCGATACATTTATCATAAAGATATGTTTTTCGGTTAATTAAGATAAATCATTTTCTGTTTTGTTATCATTTTTATTTTTGCATCCCTATTCATAACGAATTAGTAACATAAATCAAAATAATTATCATAAGATTTTTGTAATCAATTAAGAAATTATACAAAAAAATAAGAAGAATTACAATATTTTATTTTTAGCTGAAGGACATGAATCAACTTATATGCAAATAGTTCCTTCAACATCGATTCATTCTTCTATACCACCTTCACATAGTGAATCAATTTCTCTTGAAAATTCAATACAATTTTATTTTCCTCTAATACAATATATTCTTCAATATTATATTTTTATTTTTCCATATCGATCATATCCTTTATCGATAAAATCATCATTAAATACAGATCAATGTAATTCGAAACCGGTTTATCTAAATCAATCAACATCAATATCATCAATGAAAATTTCTCGAACAGTTTCAACACAAACAAATTCTGTTCCACCATTAGATTTAACTAATATACATTTAACGAATACAAATGAAATATATTCATATTCACCAGTAAAACGACGAAAATTTCCAGTATTAACAACATCATCATTATTTACAAATTTTTTTCGTCATTCACCACGAACAATTTTACATTCACGTCAAAATTCAAATAAATCATCAACATCATTGAATCCACATTCATCAGCAGCCTCTTCATCATGTCCATTACGTCAACAACGTCCAGCACATTATCATTCATCTACTGTTTTTCGTCAAATTGAATCGGAAATGGATCATGTTTTAGCTAATGAACATCGTCCTCGTGCATCATCCTCATCATCATCAACAGCACATTTACATACAACATATCGTCAAGGTAGTCAAATATCATCACATTGGCATAGACCATTACGACGTCGTCAACCACATCAATCTCGTTCATCCTATTTTATAACAAATCCACATCCACATAGTTTTCGTCAACAACAATATACAGTAACATCAACAACAAATACAAATACAAATTCATCTGATTCATCATCTGTTTTTCATCGATTTAATCCAAGAGTTTTTTCTTCATCAACACATTCTCAACAATCACCATCACAACGTTTAAATGATGAGCATATTGTTGCAGCAAATGAACGAAAAGCTCTACGAGTTTTAATGATTATATTTTGTGTATTTGTTACATTATGGACACCATTTTTTATATGTACATTTATATCAGCTATATGTGACGACTGTCGTGAACGTATATCATCAACTATATGGTTTTCAATAACATGGCTTGGTTATAGTTCATCAATGGCTAATCCATTTATTTATACAATATTTAGTGATGTTTTTCGACGTGCATTTACAAATATACTTTGTTGTCGACCGAGTGATTCATTATTTCCAAGACAATTTTCAACAAAATTATCACATCCAAAAGGTGCTGTTCCTCATCAATTTCATCATCAATTATCCTATAGACGAAGTCCAAATCATGAACATTCAGGAACATCAACACCAATACAATTAAATCATCCAATACCGATTAGCGATAATGATGGAACTGTTTATATTAATCGATGTGTATCGGATTCATTTCGATAATTACATTAAAGGACGATGACGAGACAAAAAAAACTTCTATCTTTTCTTTAACTTACCCAAGTTCTTGAAGAGTTTCAATTAATTGTTGTTTTTGTTCTGGTAACATTCTTGCAAAAACTGTACCACGTACACATAACTACAAGAAAATATAAATTAAAAATTTTAAAAATCGTTTTTGGACAAAGTTTTACTCGACGTAATAATTCTGGATGTTTATCACGAACAACTTGAAATGATTTACCGGATATAGCAAAATGATATGGTGTACGACGATCAAGTTCAATTAATCGTTGAGACTAAGAAGAAAAAAAATTAAGATTTTTTTTTTATATTAAAAACCAGATATATCGAATATATACATAAAGAATTTATCTCATTAAACTTCTTTTTTTTTTTGACTTATAGTTATTTTTACTGATTTTTAATTTCTTACAAACAAATAAAAGGTCATATTTTTAGATGTTTTCGTCATATGAATTTTTCCGTACTAACATCCGTAAAATGATCCTAAATCGAGAAAGAATATCTGATACGATACTATTTCTTCGTATGTATCAAATGATTTCTATCCTATAAATCTAAAGAATGAATTGTTTTCAATTCTAAAGGATATTTATTATTATTATTTTAATTACAAAATACATCCCCGTTGACATATAAAAACAGTTAATCACCGCCTGTTAGTAAACAGATTATTTTTCTCTTATCAACTAGATTAAATCGGATATGTCTATTTATAAAGAAAAAATAAATTGTCATAATATATCTATTAAAAATATTTATATTTTGTTTATTCTCAAATGAATTGTAATGAAAGAAAAATAGTAAGATCATAAACTATCTATCTATGTTGATACTTAGCAAAATAATTGTACATACATACATTTAGATCATAGCGAACTTCTTTCACTCTTCGATTATAAACTTGAGCATAAGTAAATATTGGTGTAGGATTTTGTTCAGTTGCTTCAATAGCAATTATTTTAGCATCATCAGGTATCATATCACAATCACGAGCAACACTTAATGCAGTTAACATATTGTCACCTGTATTAATAATATAGAATTTTTACTAATGAAAATGATAATAAACATACCGGTACACATTATTGTTCGAATATTAGCATTTGAAAGAATTTTTAACACTCCTAAATTAATTATTAAGGTTCTGTAAAAACAAAAAGAATAATTTTATATTTTAGTCACCTTCAGTTTGTGGTTTAAGACGATTTTCCATAACCACAAGACCAAGAAAGATAAGATTGAATTCAATTTTTTCTCTATTTATTATCGATTATATTATTAGATATATACAGTATTTTATTTGTTAACTAACCGTTCAATTCTTTGAATTTTAACATAATTTAATTCTAATGGTTTATAAGCAAGTGCCAATACTCGAAAACCTTGTGTAGCATATGATGAAAGTATTTCATTGAAATTTTTTGGAACTATTTAAATATATATTATACATGAAAATTCGATTTAATATTTTAAAAAAATTCTTACTAGTTTCAGGTCTTGAAAGTTCAGCAATTTTTTCTGGTGAACCTTTTGTTAATAGATCAAAAGAATCTTTCGCAAGTATTCGAACAATAACACTTGTTCGTTGAAGTGATGAACTAAATGGTAATTGTCGAACAATACCAATTTCAAATGGAATATTCTATATATAAAAGAAAAATATATAGAAAATGCTTATTTTTTTCTTTGATTTTTACTTACTCCAGCAATAAGTGAGCTAACCGAACCTGAAAGACGATTCGATGGTGGTGATACATTTGTTGGTGGATTTATTGGTCGTACAATTGTTGGAAAAAGCATATCAAAATTTGCTTGTTCATTTTCAGCGGGTTCATATAATTCATATTGAGTAAATGCAAGCATTTTTAGATCAAGTGGATCACCAGCAAGTTCACCATTGATTCTTGTTAATGTATGACATGCTAACAAATTTAATTGTCAATAGATTCTATTTATTCGAACTTTATATTTTCTTACCTGCCATACAAACAATAATCATACTATGAGCTTCTTCATCTCGCCAATTCAAATCTGTAACTTCCGTTGTTTGAGAACCAAATTCAATTTGTTGATTATCATTTATTGCATTATACGTATGAACAATAGGTAATACACATTGAAGATCAAGTCCATCTTCAGTTAATGTACCTGTCTAATAAATATATAGATATTTTTTAATAAAGAAATAATTTTGTATTTAAAATTGAATAACTAACTTTGTCAAATACTACAGTATTAATTGAACCACATATATTAATCGAACGAGGACTAATACAAAAAATATTTCTCGTTTTCAGACGATTTTGAGCATAGACAAGACCAGCTGATAGAGCAGCAGGAAGAGCAGGTGGTACAGCAATTGTAATGACATCAATAGTACGTTTAATAATTACACCAGCTGTTTCTTTACGTATTATCTAAATTTTTGTTTTTAAAATAAATAAAATTTAAATAAATAATAAAATGTTTTACTCGTAATATCATTGAATAGATCATTCCACATAGAGCAATTAATGCCATTCCACCTACATATTTATATGTATCCGTATTAAATTTAAAATCAACCGGTTTTGGATAAAGAATTGATCGTACAAGTTCACCTTTAGCTGTACTAAATGCTACAAAAAATTCAATAATAAAATTTGAAATTTGTTATATATTTGAAATCGACATACCTGTTCGAATAACTACACCTCTTACATCACCTGCACCATAATAACGTGTTTGTATAACAGATGTACCACTAAATAATATAAATCGATTATGTTCATGAACATCAAATGGTTGATTAAGTGCAGGATGATCAGATGATGCTTGATAATATGGAATTTGTACTTTTGTTACAGGTATACTTTCACCTGTTAACATTGATTCATTTACAATAACATTACCATTTAATAGAACAGCATCACATTGCATAGTTGATGATCCACGAATTATAATAACATCACCTGGAACAAGATCTTCACTAATTATATCACGTTGTTCTTCTGAAAAACAAACAAAATAATATTTACAATAGAAAGAATTAATATAATACTATACCTTCATTTGTTTCGGGATTAAATATAACAACAGTATTTACTTCAGACTGATGAACTGTATCACGTAGAGCTCGTTCATTCTATAAGAGAATACATATTTTTGTAAGAATAAAAAAGTAGTTTTTTTGTCATAGTACCTTTCGAACTTCACGCAAAGTTAATATAACCGAAATAACAGTAATAAAAACAATACACGATGCGTAAGTAACATATTCATCAGCAAACCATGAAATACAAGAAAATAATTGAAAAATATAGAATGGTGACACAACCTTTTTTTGAAATAAGAAAAATTTGTAAATAATTTATTAAATATATATAATATTTTACTTCTTGTATGAGTAGACGTAATATAGGAGTAAGACGAAGACCAATGCTATTCTCACCATAAATTATTTTTCTATTTAAGAATAATTTCAATATAAATTAATAGTGTGAATAAATTATAAAAAATTACTTTTGTGCACGTTCTTCGACTGTTAATGGACGAATCTGACAGAAATAATCACATTTCACATTATTTTCAACACCTCTGTATAAAAAAAATAGTTTTATTGATTTATTTATTTCTGTTTAACTTACAGTAATTTAGTAAATTTATATTCAGCTTCTTGCCAAACATAACGCCATCGTTTATTAATAAAATATCGATGAACGTTTCTCTAAAATTATATAAAATATTCCATAATTAACAAAAACTGTTATAAAGAAAGAATTATTGATTGTTAAATTGGTCATTCTATTTTTAATTACTATCACCATCGTAATATCAAGTTATCGAATAATTGATAATTCTATAGTTTGATCAAAGTCTTTTTAATGCATCAATATTGATTGAAATACTTATGTCTTCCTATTTAATAAGAGCTATGTCGTGCATCAACAAACATGAATTGTCTAAAAATGTTATTTACATAAAGCACATATCAAGATTAAGGTCATTCGAAGGGACAAGAGGATAAATAAAGTATTAATGTGATTACAAATATTTAGGTTATTAAATATATAGGTGAATGTTTAGTATACGTCAGACTATAGGCATATTTAATATAAAAATTACGTTTTCAAATTCATATAAAATCATATCTTGACAATGACGATGATGATAGGTCCATCTCCAAAGGAAAAACTTAACATAAAGAAAAATATCGTGCAAGACGATAGTTTAATCATGCATTAATGACGAACATTTATACACAAAACACCAAGTCACCATAAAAAGCAAAACACGTGTACCTACCCGTCGTTGTCGATTTTTCTTCGTTCGCAGCGTATCAGCGCTGCTCATGAGAAAAGGTTCACCTGTAGACTAAATATTCTCTATTATTTTTCATATTCTATTCTTTTTTGTATTTAAAAAAATTGCGGTTTTTTTGTTTTAACAAAATAGTTATGTGTTATTTCATCTCTTTACTTACGTTATCAGCTTCTTGCGTTTCAGAAAAATTATCATATCGTGAATGATTCGTCGGAATAAAATTTCTTGAAAGAAAAGGATATGTCAAAAGAGATGATAATAAATGAAAAAGACTATAAATACCGAGGATCATTTGGATCATTTGGATTTTGATTAGGATCAATTTTGAGTACTTTTTCTACATACCATTGCTTATATCGATCCTAAATGATTTTATAAATAAAAGAGAGAAAAAATATTTTTTGTTTTTATTACTTTGAGTAGTACATATTGAGCAACTGCTAAATCAGCTCGAGTGCAACAACATCGAAGAAACCAATGAGGTTTCCAATAGAATACGAGACGTAAAAATCCCACAGTTAAAACAATAAATATCCATGTTACAACTGTTCGTGTTACCGATCGAGAATATCCATATAGAATCTAATAGAAATAAATATAAAGATAATAAAAGCTATACTTAAAACATACAAATTGATCATCTGTTCCATCATTAACTATTTGATATGAACGAATGCCATTTGTCTGACGCATCGAATCAGAAGTTGCAATCTGAAAAATAGAAAAATATTTTTCATAGAATAGAAATAAAAATCAATACTTCATTAAGTTCATGTGAATTTGTAGTATATTGATAATTAGTCGTAGAAAACGATACGCTCTTTTTAGCTGGCTTCTCAGTCGTCATCTAGATTTGCTCAGGTAATATGATGAATGGGTAGACATGTTTTTAACCTTTTCATAATCCATTATAGATGAAAATATATTGTTTTTTCTTTCACCTACATGTTAAGGATAAGGTTATAATTTCTCTTTTTTTTATTGTTTCAATAAAAAAGTTTCTTTTTGTAAGGATTTGTCTCTACTTGAAAGTATATCAATAAAACAAAAGCATCAGATAAGTTTTCATACTATCAAATATACTTATCTATCAACTGTTTTTGTGTAGTTATGTTTACCTGAGAAGCACTAACAGTAATGATAATCGAAAACTCGAATAATGTGATGATAAATGACGAAAGAATGTCGATAGTCAGTAAAAAAACACATGTAAAATATCACAATATAGATCCGTCTGATAAGAAATGTATATTTTCGCTATTTTGCTTTATAACCATGAAGAATATCGAACAGAAATACAATTTTTTACTGTCTTCAGTGCAAAGCAAAGTAAATTAAATAGAAGAAAAGAAGAAAAAACCGAACAAAATAGAAACGTGTATATGAAAAAGAAATGAAAAATAGGAATAATAAACAAACAAAAAAAAAAGTTATCATATTGGATAGCAAACCTACCAACGGGAAAGAAGCATTATATACTATATATATGAAATACTATGTGATTATATTCAGTGAAATATATATGTTCTGAAGAAGAAAACAATGTGCATCTAGATAATTATTAATATTTGCGTAGTTACATGTTTTAGACAAAGAATAGAAGTGATAATGATAATTTTAATGAAAAAACTATAAAAGAAAAAAAAAACGGTGTTTTTGATCCATTAACCGCTCGGTAGGCAGAATCGAACTGCTACGCCGCGAAGCGTCCCTAGGTTTGAAGCCTAGCCCCGGCACCAGCCAAACTCAACCGAGCAATTTATATATATACAAGAATATCTTTATATACTGAACTATACCTTTTTAAATCTGTAAAGAAATACGGTGAATTGGTTCTAGACAAAATCTTGTCATATAGTGACACCTGTTAATTTCTTAGATTTAATTAAAATAAAAATCTGAGAAAAATTCTATAAATAATGAAGAAAATGATATCAAAGAATTGATTTTCTATATAACTATTGACATCTATCATAAACACGTTATTTGATTGAATTCTTAACAAATCATTTTTTGTGTCTACATTGCTGAATACGTTACTATTAAATATGTTTTAAATATCTATTTCTTCGGTTCTAAATCTAACAAGATTGAATAGAAAAATCTTTATTTGGAATAAAATGTCAGCGGATACTAATAATAGTAATAAATCATTTTGGCCGGTTAAAACAGCTTTAAAAGAAAAAATTGTTGTACTCTACGATGCTTTGTTAACTGTATGTTTCATAATTATTTTTATATATTTTAAAATAATATAGAATATTAATATATTAAGGGTGATCAACCATGGCTTGAAAATGGTCATTATTGGGATGATTTCTTTCTTTTAAAAGTTAATTCAAAATATTTATTAGAAGAACTTGAACGAACTTATATTGAAAAACCTAGTATACTTAAAGTATGAAATTTTTTTTGTTTTTCTTTATTTTGAAAAGTTAAAGATTTATTTTCTAGCCACAATTAAATATTATGTTTGATCAATGTTTGCTTTTTGTTAATTCAACACATCGTATTCGACAATTGAATGCTTATTATGTATAGAAGATTTTCTTAAATTACCAAAACATTAGTTTTTTTCTCTTTAGACAATTTGTATTCTTATACATGTAATAAGTCGAGTTAATCAAAGAAATGGTTTTGGTTATCCAGCATTAGATTTTCTTTGTGGAACTGAAGGAGCTGAGAATAAATTTGAAGTATGTCTATTTATTTATTTATTTTAATCGATTATTTTTTTTCTCTTAGACTTTAATTGAATCAGTCAATCATACATTTCTTATTGATGAAAGTTTTTCTGGAAGTACTTTATTAAAAAATACTGCATTTGATGTTGTTTTAACATGTTGTACAACAATGTTAAATATCAATGAAAATATGCTTATGGATTATATGATGGCAAATGCAAATCTTTTTGATTCAATAATGCAATTAGTTATTCGTTCTCCAGCAAGTCATGGTTATGATATTTGTCTTCTACTTGCACTTCTTTTACAATATCATAAATATGACGTATATATTTTCTTTATTAATTAAAAATATTCAACTATTTCTCTATATTATAGACATCCAATACATATATTGTTCGATTTTCTGTATTCGATGATGAAGTTGCTTTAACTGTAAATAGATTCAAATTTGAGTGACATTTTCTTTTAATAGAATTTTTTGTTTTTCTAGAGTTTAGCACAAATCATTGGATCATCTCTCAATGAATATAATAAGTAATAAATAAATTGTTTTATTTTATATATAGAGAAAAAAATTGAATTTTTAGAGCTTATGATATTGAACGAACAGCAAATGAATCATCATCATGGTGGAGTTCGTTAACAACATTTGTAAGTTTTATTTGTAAGGAAAAATATTTTATTTAATTATATATTTTCAGGTGGGTTCTGCAATTCAATCTGGAACTGGAAATCGTCGAATGAAAAAGTAAATCATAAACACATATATATTATTCTATTATTGTTTTTTTTTAAAGAGTGGATGATTGTCTTTTACTTGCATTTTATGAAGCTGTTCATTTAAATCGAAATTTTATTTCCGCACTTACACATGTAAATAGTGCCGAGAAAACCTATATGTATATAATAAATGAAAGTTTCTATGTTTTCTAGACAGCAACTAATTCTTGGAATACAAAAGGATTATCTTTATCAAATAATGATTCATTACCACCATCATTACCAGCTATGTCTGCGCCATCTGGACATGTTGGTAAGTAAATTAATGATAAATTCTATTTAATTAATTATTTATATTCAGTTCAAGATCAAATGGATTTATCGGACATGGAAGATTTTTCTGGTTCAAATAATTTACTTTCTATATTCCTTGAATATTGTTCAATAATTCAACAATTTTCCAAAAGTAAAACAATTTTATTTTATTTTCCTTCAAAAAAGAAACAATTGTAAATTTAGATGAAGATATGTGTAATACAACAAAATTGTGTTATCTAATTCTTCTTTGTATAACAGAAGATGAATTTGCAAATGCTACAATGCATGATGAAAATGTTATATTTAGTGTTTATCTCCATAAAGCTGTATGATTAAAATTGTTTAGTCTTATACTAAATCTTATAAATAATTCTTTTAGCCAATGCGTCATCGTAAACGTAATAGTGAAAAAAATCCTCCATCACGACCATTAGCTGTTGCACTTTTGGATTTAACGATGGAATTTATTTGGAGTCATATGATGCGTAATTTTCCATACGATTTATATACGTAAATATTTTTTCGTGGGTTCTAATTCAAATGAAATATATATGTTTTATTTGAATAGAAAATGTATTGGTATTATTCAACGTATACTTTCATTCCAAAAACGCACGCGAACAAGATTATCTTATCCATGGAGACCATTATGGAATGGTAAATAAGATTTCTTTTTAATTTCTTTATTGAATTACTTTTTTAATTTAGCTTTGATTACTCTTTTAAAATTTCTTCAAAATTGTGAATCACAGTTAACAAAACATAGAGATTTATTTCAATTAGCATCAAAAATTATTAATATATTTAATTTATTTATTACATTTGGTGATACATTCTTAAGAACACCGGAAGCATATGATGAAGTTTTTTATGAAACAGTTCGATGTTATCATATATTTGATAATTTATTTGCATTTGGTAAATTATTTTAAAGATTTCGGTTTTTTTTATATGCTGAATATATATTTAGCTTGTCGATATGCAAATAATGATAATGAATATAAAGAATCAGCGCTTAAATTAATGGTTAATTTAACAAATATTAAGTAAACGAAGAACGAAATTTGTTTTTTTTCAATAAATTTATCTTTTTCTCTCTTAAGACTTATCACACATCATTTTAATACAAAAATTGAAGCTTTTTCAAATAGTCAAAATAATCCACTAACAGAAAATCAAGTAGAAAAATTCATTTAGATAATTCTTTATTCTAATTTTGTTTCCCAAAGGTATTGGATATTATTCGAAATAACTATGATACTTTAGCACTTAAATTACATGATGATCTCGATCAATATGATAGTTATTCAGAGAAAGCAACAGAAGCATCATTCTTTGCCAATACTGTAAGTATAATCTTTTTTTCTCTTAATGAATTAACTTTATTTATTTCAAGACACGAAATATAATTGGAAATTATCGTCGACAATATACTTTGGACACAAATAGTTCCGTACAACTTTCAAATATTCTTCTGAATGAAGTACCGACTATCAGCTAATTGATCAATTACTAAGAATCTCAACAATCTAATCGTATTTAACTATCATTCTGAGACACTACTATATATGTCTTCTATGTTTGGATGTTTCTGTGATAGTCACTAATGATTTGTTTCGGACTTCGTTTTTTTCTTTTCTTTTCTTTTCGTTTTTTTTCTCTCTCCATCATTGCAAAACAAAATAGCAAATTTTTTCTTGTATATACGAAGTCTATATTATTATTATAGATGGCAACTATAACATTAACTGTTACTCCATTTCAAAATGAGTAAGAAATTCTTTTTTTTTCATGATTTATTTCAAAATTATTAATTGAATATTTTAGTCAAGAAGTACAAAAATTAATTGATCTTGCTTATTCAGATACTATTGAAGATAAACGAGAAGCAATTAATAAAATTAATGAATTAGAAGCAAGGTATAGTTGATTTTATATGAAATATTAATTAAAATATTGTTTTGTTTTTTATTATAGAATCAGTCAATTGCCAATGGGTCTTGGTTCATTGAAACATATTCTTAAAGTTGAAATAATTCGAGCAGAACAACAAGAACAGAATAAAATGGACGAAAATAGTGCTCTACAATATGCTTGTGCAGTAGCTGTTTTAAAGTAAGTTTATATCAATTAAACATACAAAAAACAATTCTTAATTTGTATATCTCTAAAGATTCGTCGATGCTGTTAGTGTACCTTATCGTGTTCATCATTCTCGTCTTTCATATCGAAATATTGCTAAACAAGTAACTTTCGAAATCTTTATTTATGACTTTTTTAATTATATTTTATATAGGTGGATTTACCCGGTAATATAATTAGTTTACGTCATGATATTGCACATCATCATGAATTACCATCATTACATGATTTACTTGCAGCGGTAGATTTTAGTAAACAATGGCTTCGCGTAAATAAATAATGATTTTAATAATAGTCTTAGTTATCCTTTTTTTTTAATAGAAAAATTGTCTTGATGAATTAATTGAAACAATGGCACTTTTTAGTCAAGGTTCATATAGTGAATTACTTGACATAATTGCTCAAGAAACTGTACAAGCTTATGTAGAAGCTCGTCTTAATGTTTGTTTTTATTATTTTAACTAATCAGATTATAACAGTAACGAAATCCTATCTTATTTAGTTTCTAATGAAACGAAGTAAAAAACGATTACGAATAGCTGATGAACGTATTGAAGAAATACGTAAAGCATTACAAATGTGTAATGGAAAGTATGGAATACATATTTTAAAATAAAGATATTCATTTAAGAAAAAATTTTCTTTCTAGAGAAATGATGGCAGAAGTTTTTGTACAATGTGGAAACTTTATAATGACACCGAAACAATTAACACGTCTTGGATATGATGCAGGTAAATAAATTGAAGACAAAAACAATGACTAAAAAGTTGTATTTATTTTTCGTAGAATCATCTGATCTTCTTCCAAAATGTGTCATACAATTTTGGAAGCCTATTATTCAATTAATTATTCAAGATACTAGTCTTATTTCATTAATAACTGATAAAATCTTAAATTTTATTAGTGATTATTATCAATTAACATCGAATGATTATTCTATTATTGATCAACAAAGAATTGGTTGGATATTTTATTTAATTGAACAACCAACAATTAAACTTGATCTTAGTTCAATATTTATTCGATTAGTACGTATACTTCAACCATGGTTTGCTGAATCACTTTCTCAAATGGTTGTTCGTATGGCCGATAATAATAATGGTACTCGACAAACATTAATTAGTGAACAAAAACGTGATATGCTTTTGCGAACTATCTCTATGTTTGCTAATCCATTTGAAAATGTTAACAATGATGAATTACCAGCAAGTTCATCTATTGAAATTTTTCCACGAAATGAATTATATAAACAAGAATTATTGATGTTTAAGAAACGTATGATTAAATAGATAAAGATTTTAGAGATAAAAAAACATTTTGTTTATAGGTTCAATATTAGCGGAAGTTCCAGTTGGCTTAGCTAATAGTGAAGATGAACAGAATTTAGAAATGAATATTGATCTATCAAAAACTGATCGAAATTGTAAATAATACTTTTTTTCAAATTTTTGTAAATTAAATTTTATTTTTCTTAGTTCTTGGCTGTATAAGTAAACCAAAATCAATGAGTTCATTACCAACGAAAAGAAAAAGAACTACTTCACGTATGTCACGTATTAATCATATAGTTAGTTTTATTTTCTTTTATGAATTATTTTAGCTACAATTGATTCAAAATTATTTCATGATTTACTTTATCCTCGACATTCTTATCGATATTAAATGTTTTTTCTTTGGATTATTAAATATATTTTTTGTGTTCTGAGTCAGATGTAGTTTTCTTGTTATTATTCATTAGGAAAATTATCTTTCTCAATTTTATCTCGAGAAAGATAGAAATTAAATGATGAATATTTGAGTTTTATCTCTTGATATTATAATCAAGAGATTGTTCTATTATATCTGAAGGAAAATAAATTATCAGAAAATTTTAAAATTCATTTTTAAGAATCGAAATACCTATCAAATCAAATAGATGTCATTTCACTCTAGGAGTACTAGATTGACATTCTATATCACAAAACAATTGAATGATGTTTTATACGAACTAATCAATACAAGCGATTTGAATTTGATATGAAGTATGTATATCATCATTTTGCTAGATAAAAAAATATTCCTAAAGAACTTATAAATAATGGATTTTGAAAATGGACCCAAAGCTACATCGTGAAGTCGTGGAGAAAATGAGTATTTTACGTCTTTACACGATTGAAAAAATATATGAGTTCAAAGCAGCATACTGCTCATTTAAAACTATAAAATAATGCAAATTTCTCTTACCTGTTACGATGCTCGAATACCAATGACTGGATAAGTTCAGATGCGTCTTTTTAAATAGAACTCATTATATCGTAAGTGTAAAACGACAATATTTTTCTTAAATGCGCATATGCATAATTTAATGTGTAAAAACATTTATAATTCTTCTTATTTCATCGTTTACATGGTAAAATTTTTATTATTAGTTACGGAATAAATTTATGAAAAAAAACATGTATTAATTTTCATATTTCGTCATTTACACGGTAAAGTTTTTATCATCAGTTACGGAGCAAATTTATGAAAGAAAAACATTCAAAATTTTAGTCACAGGGCATTTATACGATGATTATTAACAATGCAAAATCTGTTATTTAAATTTAAAGATAAAACTCAGAACATATTAACTTTCTGAGCATTTACACGTTCTCACGCGTTTTTGCAAAACTTTCTTTGCTTGGGCAGCACTCAAACCCACATCTACACCCTCATTTTGACTTTGGCTAATAATATAAAACGTTTTTTTGTATACAATTCGACTAAGAGAATGTAAAAGCACTTACAAGCCTTTGTTTTTATTTGAAATATGTATATATTCATCAATCTTACATACCATCACGATTTTTCTATTCAATATTCTATTCGTGATATTGATGTACTTAACATAAAGACTCCTCGTACTAGAATACCTTGAATATTTCATTTTGATCTAGTAAATTTTAAAGAAGAATCTTAATTCAAATACATGTTTTACTTTTTTGGATATTTAATTTATTCTTTATTTCATTTCGAAAACGAGAACAAACAAAGATCTTCACATATTATATTGTTTATTTATAAAAGTATCAAAACCAGTCATAAAGATGTTCATAAGTAAAATTTGTTACATAAACAATATTATTTTTATATTCATATTTATCAATCCGAAAAAATATTTGGCATATAAATGTAATAAATAATTCCAATAGTGAAAAGAAATGATTCCGTACAAAATGTACGTATTGAAAATTATTGAAATAAATCATTTGTTGAAAGATATTAGATAAATAAAAATATACAAATACAATATTAACAATGAATAAAATTAACAACCATTTTTTTTGAAAATAGTCCTTGGGTTGTTCTATGATATTATCATTAATTATAAAATTATGTGTTTTTTTTATTCGTTTAATTTGCTGATGAAATATCGATGAATCTTTTTTAGTTAATGATATATCATCATTTTTGAAACTATCATTATTATTTATGGACATGTTTTTATTTAATGAAAGAGATCGTTTAGCTCGAATTATTTTCTTTTGTTGAATTGTCGAAGTTATTAATGCTTTATTTTCAAAAAAAATACTAATATCTTTAAATGTAGTTGGTATTAATAATTCAGTATTGTCGATATTTGTTGATGAAGTGATAGACTAAATTTAATTTAATAATAATAATAATAAAAAAAAAAAACAACATTCGAATTTTTTTATGGAAAGAAAAAGTTTAACCACAAGTTTGTTTTAATTGACAAGTACATGTAGGTAAAACAAACTTAAATTCACGTACTTTTCTTTGAGTTTTTTGTTGTAAAAGTTTATTAATTGTCAATTCAATCATTTCATTATTTTTATTTGTATGAAATTTTTGTTCATTTTGATTATAATTTGTATTTGTTGCTACAAATGAATCTTGAGATTTAAGTTCAGTTGTATTATCCATCATGGTTTCATGATCATGAGATTCAAGAATTGTTGGTAAAACAAGTTTTTGATGTTTAGTATTTGTTTGATAGGAATTTTGTTTATGTAATGTTAATGATATTAAATTGGGTTGCTCATTCATTGGAATAATATCTTCATCTTCTTCAGTAAGAATTTCAAGATCAGGTATCGATGATGATTGTAATACACGAGTAAGTGCATTTGGAGAATTATCTCGAACACGTGGTACTGTTGGTAATGATTGTGAATTATAATCATGAATTATAGTTGTTGATGGAGAAGAAAGTGTACGATGACGAATAATATTATTACTATTATTAGTGCTCATTTCGAATCGAGTCTTCCACATTGTATAGAATAGTAAACAGATGTGAGAAGAAAAAAGAAAAATAAATAAAGATGATACGTTTGAAAATGAGCAACAAAAAGCGGGCAATATCAAATGGTTTTATAAATATATTTTAGAATGAGTCATCGTTTGAAAAAGAAAACATAGTTTTTTTTCATATTATTGTTTTTATTATCAGAATACATTTTATCACGTTTAATAAGAAGAAATGTATGTAAAACCTATACAACAAGATATTTGAATTGCTTGAAATTATTTAGAATGTAAGTTTCTCTTTCTTCTTCTATACATTCTTTATTTATAGAGAGATTCGATTGGACTCGAAAAATTTTCTTGAATTATTCATTGAGAATTTAAATAAATCATTGGGAAAAAATGAAGTTTTTTTCTCCCCTTCTTGATTCAGATAGTTCTCAAGAAATTCGACTAGGCTAGCATTTAAATAGGTGCCTTTTAAGTAATTATTGTTAGTCATCAAAAATTACCTAACAACAGCTCGTAATTTTATTTAAAACTTAATTTATTCTAAAAACATAAATAAAAATCTTTATCATATATATTTCAATTGAAATTTGTCGTTTTGATGAATTGTATTTCACTATAATCTCTCTTTTAATCATAGTTATTTGTCATTATTGCTTGAAACAATTTTTTTATGCATATATATCTAAGATCTAAATCGGTGAACTATCAAATGTAGAAATGACACGACTGTCCATGATAATAAGACAAGAATACCACCGGCAAATGTGTAACTTGAACTAAAATAAAATACAATACATATGATTTTATAAAAGAAAATAATTACAGTAGATTAGAATAGGTATAACGACAATCTGTAACAATAAGAAACCAATCAAAATACATTGATGGTGTGCATACTGTTGTTAAACATAACTGACATACATATCCAAAGAAAAGTAAACTTGAAACAAGAAATTTGATTACAACTATAGACACGTTAGCATCATATTCTTGTTGATGACCAAGAGGTAACCTATATAACTGTATATTAGAAATACAAGAAACACAAATATAAAATTCATTTACCAAACAAGATCCCATCTGAATATTGATGCACCTAATCGTCGAGAATAATGAAGAATAAGCAGTAAGAATAAAATGACAAGACCAATTTCCCACGGAAGTATTTTATTATAAGATAGAACAAATATAAAGTGAATAGCAGTAAAGATTATCGATGATATATAATGATTACAAAAAAGACTAGGATTTTTCGAATAATAATATTGTTTATAAAGTATAAGTGTATAGACAATAAATGAAATTAATAATAAAAACCAATGTATGGACGAAATAGTAGTCAATATTAGTTGCAATAGTAAATGAAGGAAGACGGATGATATAATAAGACGGTTTTTCATCATTTACAAATAATATTTTGTTTAATCAGATATAATTTAATAGCTATTCACTACCGATATAAATTAAGTAATAAATAAATAACGATTACTAACTGGAACTTAAATATATTTTTAGAATTTAATTAATATTGCTGCATATCAATAATATATTTGATGAACCTATGAATTCATAGTTTATTGATAAAGATTAACTGATAAAAATAAGTACTTACTATCATAATTATTTCGTTGATTAGATATATTTTTCTAGAAATATTAAATAATCTAAAAAATTGAGAAACAATAATTAACATAATCTATTTTATTTTGCTTTTGGTATATCTTCTAACAAATGATCAATAGTCTTTGTCGCTGAACGAGTGAAATTGACTAAAATATGAGTATACAATAGATGTGTCTCTGTCGTAACAATGGAATAATCTAATGTACTAAGTTGTCGAATGCCATCATAAGAATAACGAAGCCATTTACTTAATGTTCCATATCTGAAATTCAATCAATATACATATATTATTCATTTTATAGCAACAAAAATAAAATACCTGTTTACTGCAGGTGTTTGCTTTTCATGACGAATCATTTTATATCGACCAACAAGATTTGGTGGTCGACTAACATGATAACCTGCATGGTGTAATCTAATAAATTCCAACAAAAGTATAATCATAAAGACGGAGACATTTTTACAAACCTATGATTCATATCTAACAAATAAAAATCAATAAAATAACATATTTTCTTATTTACTAAACTTACCATCATCTTCAAACTAATGCATTTGAAGAAGAAATGATGATTTGATATATGAAATATTATAATAAACTTACTCCCCAACCCCAATACAAATTTGACCAACCATTTGCTTTAAAAAATTGTTCTTTGGTTAAACCAAGAACACCACCGATCAAGTCATTGTACATTAAACTAGAAGGAAATGAGTTAATGTTTCAGAACGATTCAAGAGAAAAAATTTTTTTTTTGTTTTTATTAAACTTACAAATAACGTAATTCGTCAACTGCTGGTGCTAAATGTCGAGGTCCTCGTTTATCACATTCGTATACATTAAAATCATTTTCTGGGATAAGATCAACATCATGAAAAATAAAACAATCAAATATAGGTGTTGTTGATTTTGATGCTTGATTAAATGCTACATTCATAATCAAACCTTTATTGAAAGTACCATTACCGAACTATATATATTTATATGAAGAAAATATTTTTAATTAATAAATATAAACCTGTTCAACAACAAATATTCGATAAGCACGTTTTTGTCGTTGTAAAAATGGATGAAGATGACGTAAGAGTATTTTAAGTTGAGTTTCTCGATTACGAAATGGAATAATAATTGCAAGTTTTTGTCGAGATATACAATCATCTGGAGTGTAAATACCACCTAGCAATAATTAGAAAAGAAATCTTTCCTCCGTATCAATATACTTGTATGATAAGATTGTTCTTTTTAATTATGATCTTCTTATATTATGTATTTTTAAGATCTAATTTATTTCCTTCGAGATTTGCATATATATCATACAAAAAAAATTTGATATACTCATATATAAAAATTAAATATTTGACTCTTTTATCATATATTTACATAAGTGTTAGAGTGTCGTATAATATTCAACTATTCAAACGATAAGAATGCCAATGTATATCGATAAACATTATACTATATAGTTTTGTTGCTATTAGAAATAGTACAATGATTATGAAAATGCATTTAATATATTAAAATTTTTATAAAATATCAACGAATTTCAATTATTGAATATTTCATAAAAGATCAACAAATATGGGTTAGTTGTTATATAGTGATATTCATTTTTACCTGTTTGTACATTTTTGAGATTTTGTTCAACATCTGCCCATTCCAAATTCGTTGACATATCAAGCTGTACATGTTCTAAAACAAATAGTAATAATAAATAATTGTCAAAATATTAATCACATTCCATCTATAACATACTTTGAAGAGTAGACGGATATAATGGACATAATTGATGATTTTCTTTATCATTATCTTCCATTATATATTGATTCGCCGTTTTTTCGTCATGTTTATTACATAGATGAATAACTACAAAAATAGTGATTGCTAGAATAATCACTGGTAGATGTTCATTATTTTTTATTCGAAGATATTTTCTCGTATTTATCATTGATCTGAAATGATACAGAAATGAAAAATTTGATTTTAAAATCTTAACAAGTATTTATTAAAATATATTTTTCATATTATAAAAGCAAATGACTTATTAAAAAAATACAAGAATCTTAACCTATTCACTTAATGTATTAACCTATGCGATCGGTTGTTGTAGTATCATGTAATCATAGCCAATTTTTTTCATTTTAATGCATTGTAATGACAATAATTACATGATAATGCAACAGCCGGCTACATATGTTACCATGTGAAAATATTTAATATTGTCTATTAAAACTATTAAAGTATTGTTTCTTATTGGTGTATGTTTGAAGATGCGGCTATTACTCATCAGCAGACGTAACGTAGTAATGTTAAAACTCCATAAATTGTTCTTCTAAAGATTAGGGGTATCATTTTATCATTACTTTATTTCTTTATCTTTATTCTTTATTATGACTATAAAGATTTAAAACCATGCTGAATTGTTTATTAGAAAAGAAAAGAACATTAGAAAAATATTCTTTCACGTGTTACATATAGAAAACTAATAAGAGAAAGAGAAAGAAAAATGAATACAAAATATCTTCATCTCTCATTACTCTAACATCTACATACTCTGCTATGAAAAATGATACTATGTTGTTTTTTCAAGATTGATCAAACTTTAAACATGTTTTAACATTGCAAATGTTGCATTTGAGTCCACATTTTATTCGATGAGGATGTCATAAGAGATCATATGATAGACACGCAATGATATTTAACCGTCATGCTTCATTTCTCTTATTTCTTATTGCACACCTTTCACTTTATTGTGATTCTTTTTTTTGTTTTATGTTACTTCAGTTTATTATTACATCGAACTTCTGACGAAAAAAAAACATTCAGTACCTAACTTATACATACTTAGTCGACGTTTATTAGAAAGACATAAAAGTCTAATTAATGTTTTAGTCAAAAACAGTATTGCGTAACTATCTGATATTATTAATTTGCAATACGTCAAAGTATTTATAAATTCGATAATATCTTTATAGATATCTATTGGGTATAGCAATTCTATCTATAATCATTATTTACAAAAACTAATTGAAAAAATGATGACTATCAAAAAATAAAATATCGTATTTTATGTACAATTCATTGAGCTACAAAAAGATTCTTAAAAAATTTTTTTATTAAAATAGTATATTTCTCTAGTTATTTGTCAATATTTTACAACTACATAAGAATCTTAACTATAGTCATTGTTGTAAAATATGTTCTCTTTTTATTTGAACTTATTATTCCTATTGAATTAATGAGACGTGTGATTTACTTATGTAAAATGTTTGATGTTAGTGAACAGAATTACTCTTTAGTAACAAAAGCATTGAAAATGATTGATTAACATATTTTAAAACTGAATAAATATACTATAGCATTCATATTTATATAGCTATAAAAATAATGTTCTATATGTATATGTCAGAATGGAGAAGTTTATTAGCCTATATTAGAACTAATTTGTCATAAAAATTTATGTGACAAACATTGTCAAACAATATATAGAAGGTCTGTAAAAATCACAAATATTCTTCACGTCTATTAGTTTTATAAAAGACATTTTAACATAAATTTATACAATCTCAAATTGCTATTCATTTCTAGCTGAAATTCTTGACAATTCAGAAATAGAAAGAGTATGAAACAATAAAAAGAATGTCGTTCCTTTTCATTTGTCTAATGTTTTATGTTTATATTTGATTATGAAAGTGGTAATTCAAATTATTTATTTTTCTTCATAATGTCATAAATTCAATTAATATCTAAGATAGTACAGAGATGTATGCTAATAATAGAATTTTCTACTTAGTATTAATCATAATAAATTCATTTGAAGTCTACATTGGTATTTAATCTATCTACATAGAATAAAACGATTTTTTTACCTTTATTACTTCAAAATAGTCATATCAAGGTAATTTGATTCCGGACTCACCAGTCGTATCTTACTGTGAAAATGAAAAGCTTAAAATAACAGAAAAAAATCCTGTAGAGATAAGATATAAGGGAATGGAGTTTCTGAAATAAAACCTTGTAAGTATCACTATTGTTTCTCTAGCCATAATTATATCAGACTTCATCCTCTTTCAAAATGACATATTCACAATTGCGTGTTTATAACAACCAGTGAAATTTTTTCTTACTACAATCGGCAATGCTAGCGAAGAAACTTAGTCATCTAAAATACCGTTTTTTTTGCTTTTATTGATGCTAGTGATTAAACTAGTTTCTCGGAGAAAAAAAATATTCTTACATATAAACCAACAACTATTGCCTAAAGATTTAATTAACTCATTCTCTTCTCCTTATTTCTTTGTTTTTATGAAATGATTATATTTATATAAAATACAATCCGTACTTCGTGCTGTCTAAGATCGGCAAAACTCAATATTTTTATGTTTTATAAATGTTTCATACTTTTCTTTAGTCCCACATTGAATACAATGAAAGATTTTTTTTCCTTTTTTCACATTCAAGTGCTTATCAGACATGTACAGTATATAAAAAAGTTATTTCGACAATCTATCATATCTATCGTATAATTCAAATTTCATCACGAAGAAAAAATATTTTATTGAATTTTTTTATATCATTTGCAAGCCTGGAATTTTTTGCTTCATTGTACAAAAAAAAGATTTTTATGGATTTTGGAAAGTTTCCAAGAAACTACTCGATTTCCTTCGTTTTTTTCTCGATAATTTCTTTACTTTTAAAAATGTTGGCTATAAAAAAAGGTTTTGAAAAGGCCTTTTATTGATCGCGGTTTTTTTGGAAGATACAGTTTTGTAGCGAAATGATGTGTTTGGCTATAAGTTTACTATTCATCTTAAAGTAATTCAAACCCTATGCTTTCTCGTGCGCTAGTTAATGTAGAAAAGAAAAAAATTTCTTTGTATATATATACATGTAGTCTAAGGTAGAAGAAAAAGAAATTCTTTTCTCTTCCTGCATCAGTCAGTACACGAGAAAAGATAGGATCTTAACTACTTTGAGATAAATAGTAAACTTGTAACCAAGCAAATCATTGTGTATAATAAAAGATTTCAGAAATCAAAATAACAGATATGATGATAACATTGCTCTCTAAATCGAAAACTTTCTTCTAAATTAAATAATTGAATATATCATTCAGATGATAACAACATATTTATGTTAATCAATCCTATTTCGTACGTTTAAATAATATATAATCTTTTAAGAAATATAAAATCATTACAGTTTGATAAACTGTTTGACCCTATTGCCTAGAACTATTAATTACTTTATTATAACTCTCAGCATTGATAAAGATAGTATCTAATTGTTTATATTTATACATAACATCAATGGATGCATCTCTTTATTTAACATTATTTGTTTTATCTATACATTTTTGTTACAAAAGTTTAGAATTGAAAAATTTAATTAACTTCCTTTTTTTCAAAATATAACATAACTTTCAAGAAGTACTCTAAAAATTATATATGTATATATCATCTTTCCTTGTCGACAATGGGTAGTTCGAATATATATATTGATAACAGAAGAATACTACTAATATCTATTTTTTTCTAAATCTGTCTCTTGTCTAGTTACATTTAGTACTTAATCATTCATCTGAATTCAGATGTTTAAATACTTACTTATATTCAAAAACTAGAATGTCAATTAAATTTCAACAGGCTTCTTTTCTGTTTTTTCTTCATTCTTTTAGATGACAAATTAAAAAAAACATTTATATTATACTTATTTTTATTTTAATGTGTACATACCCACTTGTTGAAACCATTTTATTTGTTGAGAAAGCTTTTAAGTTTAAACAACGATAAGAAAACAATTCAATCATATATAATTTTACTGTTACATGATAATCTTTATTATTGTTATATACTTATAAAAAGGTGCTTATCATACTGCCGATTTCATTGAATACCATGTGACAGAAATGCTATTCATCTGGAAAAAACGACAACCTTCACCATTTATTTACTATAAGAGAAAAAAAACGTGCAGCCTTCACGTACATACAAACTAAAAGAGTGTAGTTGTCATTATTTAACAGAGGACGGCAGCATGATTTCAAGAAGCAAAGAACGACATGGCAGCCTATTCAAGAAGTCTACCTTATACACTTTTATATAAGGAAGAGAAAAAAATATGGTGCTTACCATTTATAAAAATTCAAGGCTACTATCAAAAAGAAGAAAGTAATATAGAAATTGAATTAATAAGTTTTCTTCTTTTATTCACGAGTGTCTGTTGGACTATCTAGAATCAGTTTATTAATAACAAACGCGCCATACAGACATTCACATCTGCGTACAAATGTTTATCTCACGTTAATTAATGTCAACATATCAATGATGAATGAAATTATATAAATTCAGAAAAAAAAACATTGAAACTTACGAAGATATGTAACTTATAAATTTACTTAGTGCTCATCTACATCATAGCACAAAACATTATCCATACTATAATAACTGTCTTTGTACCGACTTTAACGACTCTTTCACTCTAATTGCATACGTAACACTAGGCCACAATATTGAATCACGTTAAATATGAATTTAGAAATGTGTTACTGATGTAAATTAGTATTAATGATTATCATTTTCTTGTTTATAGTTTTGCTCTTTTAAATACATATTGTATGTAATATACAAACGATAATGATGTAGAATAGTCAATTAGATATTGTTAATAAAAATAGCTACAAAGTTCACTAATTTGCCTCTAAAATTTATTAGTAAGTACATCAGTTGTTACTATCACATTCTTTCAAGCATAGAAAAAATCTGCCCACTATTATTATCATATTCTAATAACACTTATAGCTAATAATGACGAAAAAACACTGATTATAATCATTGTTTAATAGTGACAGCACTACAACTTTATCATCAGAACAAGGCTAATTGTTCTTCCTAAACTTCCCAAGAAACAAACAAATCATCATTTTTTAGTAGGAAGTGAATTCTAATTACTTCCATCGTATGATGTAGTTACCGCAAGTATTTAATTATAACAATTAAAAGGATATAAGCGAACTTCCATGACTTTTTTATTTGAATTGAAATTATCACTAATAGTCTCCGTAAAGTTATATAGAACTTGATAAAAGATGATATTCTGATACAAATGACAAGATAATGATAATATAATTTTCTTTCATCTATATAACGATCTTTCTAAACTGTCATTAATGATTTCGTTCATTTTTTTATATTTATTATTATTATGATACTTACCCATATATCTTTAATTATCGAATATTTTTTATTTTTATTGAATCATGCTTCGTTTTGTGAGCAATATATCGAAGACTATTACAAGTAAAAGCAAATTTTTCTTTCGAATGAAATTGCCATATTTGATATATGTAGACAAAAATCTATTTATTATTAAATAAAACGCTTTTTTTTATATATTCTAGTTTTTTCAAAAAACTCACTTGAATCAAATACATTTCATCATTAGTAAGATTGATATTCGTACTATGAAATAATTACATTTTTAGTATTCTATCAATATCATATATAGTTAGGAATAAACGCAGTTCATTTGTTCATAATAAATAAATACACAAAAACTAATAAACTTTTTATGATTTTTAAAACCAAGAAAATATCATTGAACAAAAGATCAACTGGCTTAATATTTTATCTTTATAAATAAAAAAAAGAATACAATAGTTTCGATATAAAAAACCACTTGTTATCAAATTGGTATTAGTTACTGTTCTTTTTTTATAGTAATTTTCTGCATTGAATTGTTTATTATTTTGTAGCATTATCTCAATTTTATTATAAAAATATCATGTACTCATGCAGCATAATCTATACAATTAATCAATATATCTGTTTCTACTTGTAAAGGTATTTTGAATATGTGTGTGTTGTCAGTTTCTAATTAAAAACAAATGACATATATCATCCATGTCTTACTTATTAGTTATGCGAATATTAACAACGAATCTATCGTTTGATTGCGACAAATATATGCGCATATTTCAATTATGCCTTCTCTGAGTCATTCCAGTGTATCAGTCATCTATCTTTATTTCATTTTCTCAAATTATTTATACTTTAATGAGACGTTGTTATCAATTTTCTTGTATGCTTAGTTTTGAAGACGAAGCACTAAAACCTTACACAAATATGTATAGTAATTCATAAATTATGAATAACAACTATAACGAAGGATATAAAACAGGTAAGATTGGCGTCATGTTCTATTACAAAAAATAAATAGAGAAAGATATGACAATTTAGTGAATACTTCAGATGAATGGTCATACATTTTACTTTCAATGCTAATTAGTGTCACAAACTGACATTATAAATAACTGATGCATATCGATCAGAAAAGACGTATATTTCAAAAATATAACATACATATATGTTTTTTGTAACCTTGTTCCTATCTAGCCTCGTTTTGGTTTCTTTTTAGATTTTTCTAATAGTCGTTCTTATAATACGTCTTTCAAGTATAGTTATTTACAAAGAGTAAGTTAGCACGTCTTTTCCAACTATCTTGTTACTTTTAATAAAATTAAGAGAAGTTCTCTCTGAAATTTTCATCTGACGATTTTGTTTTTTATTTTTATTTTTATTTAGATTAATAATGCTGGGAAAAGTAGCACTTGCCATTTGTGCTATCATATTTACAGTATTTGCTATTGCAGCTATCGTTGTTCTAAGCCTCATTTCACTTTATATACCTAACCAAAGTGTCGCATCAATATCAGGTATTGTGATATATTTCTCTCTATTTGTTAATTCCGAAAAGTCCCATCTGATAATAATAACTAATCAAATAGTTTTGTGATTTATACGGAAAATAGTTTTATTAAGAAAAATCATTAATCAGTTTTTCATTATCATTCATATGACACGAGTCAATCTAGTAAAGTGTAGAAAACTATATTTTGTTATGATATATTAAAATGAATTATAATATTTTTAGCCTATCAAACATGTCTTACAGTAGCATCAAAATTTGCAACAACAATCGCTGGACCTGTAGCAAACATAACAGCAACAACCGGTGTTACTGTAACATGTTCTCAAATAGGGATTAGCTCATGTCCGGGTCCTCTGATCAATGGAATATGCACTTGGCAACGAAAATTAGCTGTAACATGTATAAATGGTTCGACAGTTCGTATTCGAGTTCAATCAAATGCTCTTCCAGGACGATGTGCAGATGTGCCATCATTTGCGAGTATGCAAGAGCAAAATATAGATTTTGAAGTTAATTTCAATCCAACTGTGAGTGTTAAATCACAAACATACTCACCATCAACACAAAGTGCACTCGACGCTATCGTTTGCTCCATTTCAAATCAACAATATGCTCCATCAGGCTCAAATTTAACGTCATATTCTTCAGCTTCAACTCTTACAACCCTGGCTGGAATGAGTATTGATAATGTACCAATTCTCAATGTAAACAGCGCAAATGATGTCGATCCATTCTATCCACCTGCTGGATACACTGCAGAATCAGTCGATAGTTGTTTAGCTCATCCTCAAGTGGCTGGCATATATCATTATCATATGGCTAGTGGATGTGCTGTTTCACCACCAACTGGTAATATTTCATCGTGTAGTGCAACCGCTGCATGTGCCGCAGATATTGCTTCTTATTCTCTTACAACATTTCCTTCATCAGCTAAGAAATTAACAGTCATAGGTATTGCAAAAGATGGTCATGTCATTTATGGACCCTATTTAGCATCAGGCAACATAGTGACGTCAGGCATCGATATTTGTAATGGAATGTTCTATGATAGTATTGGTAATTATGCATATTTTGCTACTACCAAATTCCCATACATAACTGGATGTTTTGGTCCAGGAAATTATCCTTCATTTGGTCCTAGTTGTACAACGAATGGCCAGTCATCGTATACAATGTCTGTACATGCAGCTGCACAAGCTAATGGATAAAATTCTAATCGCTAAATTATTATCAAAACAATACAAACTTAGACTATATACTGACAATTATTTTAATTTTTTTCATATTATTCGTGAATCTTTAGTAAAGATTCTTTACTTTAACATATATTGTAAATAATTTGTTCTGTTTTATACTAATCTATTTCTTTTTATGTTCTATTTGAAATCCATTATAATTACAAGAATATGTCGTAGTTTCTTATATTCATTGTATTGAAACAAATAAGTTATATCAAAGAGATCAAATATAGCTTTGCGTTGATTGTTCAGTTTAAGTAAAAAAATTTTTATAACTCTCTAATTTTCAATATAATTGCTCTTCGAAACACTATTTTCTCTCATTACTTTGAACACAATCTAAACGTTAATTATTATTATTAAAGAACATAAATATTAAACCAATAATTTACCTGAATTTTCTCAATCTAAGCTAACCAAATTATGTCATATTTAACTTCAATACTCGATATATCATCTTACAACGATGTTTAGTAGATAGTTAGAAATATTTAATAACCATATTTTGAAGTCTCTCAATAAAAATTTTATTGAGCAATATCGTTTTATTTAATCCAATAAACGTCTATATACTAGAGTGCAATCATCAAGTCAGTTATTGAAATGGATAAAATAAAGGAATTAATATGATTCTACATAACAGAGACATATCTTCCATGTTTTTTAAATGTAAATTAATGTTTCGGAACGATTTGAGTAGATTTTTGTTTTAATTTTCATTAAACTTACAAACAACTTAATTCGTCAATTGCTGATACTAAATGTCGAGGTCTTTGTTTACCATATTCATATGCATTAAAATCATTTTCTGGAATAAGGTTAACATCATGAAAAAGAAAACAATAAAAATATAGGTGTTGTTGATTTTAATGCTAAATTAAAAATTCCATGACCGAACTATATATATGTAAAGAATATATTAATAGTAGAAAATTTTTAATTAAAAATATAGAAATGTTCAACAACAAATATTTTTTTTATATTTGCAATGTCACCGTACGACCATGACAGTCGTTAAGGGACTGTGAAACATTCCAAAATGCAGCAGTAATAATAAAATAAAATAGAAAGAAATGAGTCCAAACGAGGAAGAGAGCTAAGGAGAGACAAACAAATTAATAAATAAACAAATAATGAATGAATAGTAATAAAATATGCACAGTAAAAATAAAACATATAAACAATTATTCAAGTGTAACAATGAAAGAACAGACTGAGAAAAGAATAGATATGCTAGCATGAAATATGAGTAGAAGTTATTAAAAGAAATAAAGACAAAAACTGTACATATCTCTTTTTTATTCATTTCGTATCAATTTTACTTTGTTTACTTCTCTACTCCTCTTCTTACCTCGTTTCCATGCTCCCTTCTACTCATCTCGTTCCTCCTTTCATTTCTATTTTTGTTATCGTGATCTATGTCGATTTATCTTAGTGATTTGATTGAAAATGTGAGGATGTGTGAGTGTCTCTTATCTCTTTCAAATTAGCATTCATATCTCCCCTTCATCTCTCCATCTGATCAACTTGGCACTATCACCGTTCCGATGTCCATAGAACTCATCTCTCTAGCGTTTCCTCAGAACAATTGCTTTTTCCGATCTCACACGATTACTTATCAATGTTACAGTGAGAACGGTATCGATTCGTGAGAGCAACACTTGTGAAAAAAAGTTGTCAGTTACTATAGTTCGATAGTATTCTAAAAGGTCTTCTAATAATTGCATGGTGATTATTTCAGAATGTCCAAGACCGACTATTGAGTTCTCTTTCTCTATGTAAACTATAAACTACTGAGGATTTTTCGATCATTTGCTAAGCTTTTGTGTTAGTAAGTATTGTTCTATATATGTATTAGTTTCGGAAATGATAAGACTAATAATTTTGTCGGTGTTGAAATGCTGATAGCAATCGGTAAGATTGATTGTACTATCTTAGAAATTTGATGTTATTTATTCAACAATTCCATGATCTTCCAGGGATTCATCAGCAGATTATGATTCTTTCTCACTCCAGTGAATCAGTCAGTACTAGCCTGTGTATTGGCTTCTGATGACATGTAAAATATTCAAGAATTCTAGAAATTTTGACCGTTTTTATATAACTGAACAATATCAGTACAGGAGACATGAGATTCAATTCACTTACTAATAGTACGAAAAAAGAACACAGTAAAAAGTTGATAGAACATACAAAAGATTAGTAAGTCTATTTATTAGAAATTTAGTCTTCATAAGAACGAGTATCCCAATCAATTCTAGTAAAAAAACTGAATCGTCTTGAATGTGTTCGAATTAAAAGCAAACAAAGAGAATAATTCATATAATTTTTACGTTAATGTCACCGTCTACCAGTAATGAATTTGTTTGATAAATCTTGTTAAAAATTGGAATAATTAACAAATCGATCTTTTCAATAAACATAAATAATCAATTTTAAGAAATATTTTTGATTCTCCCAACTAAGGTGGAAAGTCGAAATATGAAAATGATAAGACTTTGAGCGTTCGAAACAACTTAAGCGGAAAAATAAAAAAACACGTTTGAGGGTGGGTGTAAGCGTATGTGTAAATATAGACATTGATATATATTTAGCCACACCCACACCCTCAATATATTCCATGCCCCAATTGTGAGAAAAATGTGATATTCTCCGAAAAAGGTTGTTCTTGTGAAAATCAAAATGATCTACAATATTCAATTATTGTTTATCGTGTATTGTTAGATGTTCATATAGCAATGAATTATGATAAAAAAGTTTATCGTGGAAAAGGAGGAAATCCAATACGTCGATCACCATTTAAAGATAATTCACTTGATTTATATAATTCAGTTATGGGTGAATCAATGAAATATAGTGCAAATAGTTTACAATATCGTGAATTTATTTTATATGAATCCGGTCAAGCATATCCAGAATACGTTATTCAATATAAAAGATCAGCTATAAATGCACATCCTCCTTCTGATACAAAAAATATGAATAATAGATGCCGATTCTTTATACAAAATCGGTTTAATTTAAGAAATGAATAGTTTTCTTCTTATTATGATTTTTATAAATTATTTTATACATGATTGTGTCTCTTTTGAAATAAATTGACTCTGATAAAAATTTCATGGTCAAGATGACTTATACTTGTATAATCATACTCATCTAAGCTTTGCACATAGTTAATTATGTGAGAATTTTTGAAGGCAAATAATTTTTCGTGGCTTCTTGATTGCGGACATTTTTTCTTAATTGGTAGAAAGAAGTGTCCGCAAAGTAGAATCCGGGGTAGAAAGATAAAAATGACCGCACGTTAGAAAACATCCGCAAAGCGGAAACGGGGGAAAGAAAAAAATATGTCTTCATTACGGAAACAATCGAAAATAGAGAAAATAATATGATTAATCGAGGTAAATCCAATTCAGAATGGGTGTTATATCTTTTGAGTTGAACAGTGTCGAATAAAATGTGTGATCGCGGTCGTGTTTAGTATGTACTATGAGCTTAACTATTTAAAGCGAGCGAAATAAAATTCGATAAATTATAAGAAAATGTCGATTGTAAACAATAATAGATTTTCTACAATTACCACACAATCTGGTAACAATGGAATAATGTTCAAAGACTATCGTTTCGGGTTAAAACGAACAGTTAAGAATGGAACCACACTTTGGATTTGTACACATAAAATGCATAATACTATAGTTAAGACATATGAAGATTCAACTGTTAAAACGTCGTTTATTCACTCACATAATAAATATTCTCGTCATTCCACAATGTAGACATTTTTTCCTCTCCCCCGTCTCCACTTTGTGGATGTTTTCTAACGTGCGGTCATTTTTGTGTCTCTATTCCAGATTCTATTTTGCGGACACATTATACTAATTAGCTCGAAAAAGTGTCCCCAACCAAGAGGTAGCCTCTATTTTGTAGAGAATTTGACGCTGATCAATTTATAAAAGAAACTTTTTCTTAATTTCACCAATTAATGACAATATTTTGTCATTAAGACCGTCGTATATTTTTGTGTTTTTTTGTGGTTGACTATCTATGGAAGTACCCATTTAATAGAACTATACGAAGTAAAGGGATATTATATTTGTTTTTTGTTATGACATTATTTAATATATTATTATCTTTTTTTAAATAAATTCTAATTTTTTTCTAACAACTCCATTGAATTTCTTACTATGGAATTTTTACATTGTTAGTATTTGACTAATATAAGACACAATCAAGAATAAATGAGGTTCATTTATTCATAATAAATGTCAGTTAATGACAACAATATAAATTATTCTATCGAATTTAAGAATATTTTGCTTGATATTTTATCTTTACAAATAAATTAGAAAAAAAATAGAATATATTAGTTCAGATACGAAGAACCATTTGTTATCAAATTAGTATCAATTATTGTTCTATTTTTTTTCTAATAATTTTGTAGTATTATCTCAATTTTACCATCAAAGTATTATATATTCATGTCATGTAGCATAATCTATACCATTAATCAAAATATCTGTTTCTACTTGAGAAGGTATTTTGAATGTATGTTGTCAGGTTTTAGTTAAAAACAAGTGACATATACCGTCTGTGTTTATTGCTTCTTACTTATGTGAACGTTATCACCGATTCCATCGTTTGATTATGAAAGATACATGTGCATATTTCTATGATGCCTTCTCTGAGTCATTTCAGTGTATCTATCAGTCATCTACCTTTATTTCGTTCCCTCAAATTACTTATATTTTAATGAGACGTTCTTGTTAGGTTTTTTGTATGCTTAATTTTGAAGGCCATATATTAAGACAGTCAATAACATGTATAGCAATGCATAAATTATAAATAACAACCGTGACCAATAACATAAAATAGGTACAATAGACCTCGTGTATTATTACCAAAAAAAAAATAAAAAAAAATACTATGACATATTAGTGAATACTTTAGATGGCTTCTCGTGCATTTCACCTGCAACGCTACACTGTATTGCAAACTGATATCATAAATAACTGATGCATATCGCTCAAACAAGACGTATATTTAGAAAATATAATATATGTATATGTTTTTATAACTTTTCTGTTAATACATAGAGTCATTTTGATTTCTTTTTAGATTTTCTAATTATCATTTTTATAATATTTATTTTAAGTATAGTTATTTACAGAGAGTAAGTTAGCACGTCTTTTCCAACTATCTTGTTACTTTTAATAGAATTAAGAGAAGTTCTCTCTGAAATTTTCATCTGTCGCTTTTACTTTTATTTAGATCAATAATGCTGGGAAAAGTAGCACTTGCCATTTGTGCTATCATATTCACAGTATTTGCTATTGCAGCCACTGTTGTTTTAAGTCTCATTTCGCTTTATATACCTAACCAAAGTGTCGCATCAATATCAGGTATTGTGATATATTTCTCTCTATTTGTTAATTCTGAAGAGTTCTATCTGATAACAATAACTAATCAAATAGTTGTGTGATTTATATGAGAAATATTTTTATCAGGAAAAATCATCAATCGGTTTTTCATTATCATTCATATGACACGAGTCAATTTAGTAAAGTGTAGAAAACTATATTTTGTTGTGATATATTTAAATGAATTATAATATTTTTAGCCTATCAAACATGTCTTACAGTAGCATCAAAATTTGCAACAACAATTTCTGGACCTGTAGCAAACATAACAGCAACAACCGGTGTTACTGTAACATGTTCTCAATTAACAAGTAGCTCATGTCCAGGCTCTTTGGTTAACGGAATATGCACTTGGCAACGAAAATTAGCTGTAACATGTATAAATGGTTCGACAGTTCGTATTCGAGTTCAATCAAATGCTCTTCCAGGACGATGTGCCAGCGTACCGCCAACTACGTTTTTAAAAGAGCAAAATATAGATTTTGAAGTTAATTTCAATCCAACTGTGAATGTCAACTCACAAACACACTCACCAACAACACAAAGCGCACTTGATGATATCGTATGTTCCATTACAAATCAACAATATGCTCCATCGGGCTCGAATTTAACGTCATATTCTTCAGTCGCATCTCTTGGAACAGTGGCTGGAATGAGTATCGATAATGTACCAATTCTCAATGTAAACAGTGCAGTTGATGTTGATCCATTTTATCCACCTGCTGGATACGCTGTAGAAACAGTCGATACTTGTTTAGCTCATCCTCAAACAAATGGCGTCTATCATTATCATATGGCTAGTGGATGTGCTGTTTCACCACCAACTGGTAATCTTTCATCATGTACTACAACACCTGCATGCTCATCGGACATTGCTGGTTATGCTCTTTCAACATTTCCTTCATCAGCTAAGAAATTAACAGTCATAGGTATTGCAAAAGATGGTCATGTCATTTATGAACCCTATTTAGCATCAGGCAACATAGTGACGTCAGGCATCGATATTTGTAATGGAATGTTCTATGATAGTATTGGTAATTATGCTTATTTTGCTACCACCAAATACCCATATGTAACTGGATGTTTTGGTCCAGGAAATTATCCTTCATTTGGTCCTAGTTGTACAACGAATGGCCAGTCATCGTATACAATGTCTGTACATGCAGCTGCACAAGCTAATGGATAAAATTCTAATCGCTAAATTATTATCAAAACAATACAAACTTAGACTATATACTGACAATTATTTTAATTTTTTTCATATTATTTGTTAACCTTTACTTCAATATATACTAATCTATTTCTTTTTATGTTCTATTTGAAATCCATTATAATTACAAGAATATTCAGCTAAAGAAAAATATTGCTTAGAAATCTCTAATTTCAATAGAATTGCTGTTCGAAACACTATTTTCTTTTGTTACTTTGAACAAAATCAAAATGCTGATATATAAATCAAAAAATTATCTTCGTAATTTAACGACCTCTATTATATTAGTGTATCTAAAATAAATAGTAACTATCTTGACTACAATATTCATTGATGACAACTAATGTCTGTCTACTTTTCTTTAATTTTTTTTTATATAAAACCATGGTACAGTAGAAAAACAAGTTTTCTTTTCTGATGGATGAAATTAATCAATATAACACAAATCAAAAAGTCTATGATAAGTATTACCAATGCATATTCATATTTATCATGAAAATTATGTATTATTGATGAATTAAAACAATTGTATCTCTCAAATAATCGATGTTTACTAATTAAGATTATCTATGATGTACCCAAGAAATGAACATGCATTTCATAGATGAAAAAAGAACTTGATTTAACAATATGAATAGATTTCGAGTGATCAAAAACAGTAATGAATAATGATACAATTGAAAAATTGTAATTATAAATAAGACGACATGCAGATTAATAATTAAAATTATGTAAAAGTATTAGATTGTTTTATTTTTATCATTAAAAATTTTATACTCCAACGTCATTGATCTAAGAAGAACAACATATTGGTTCACAAACATAATTAATCCAAAAAGCTGTTAATCATATTTTATTCATTGTGATATTTTTTTAACTTTTTTTTCTTTTTAAAAATAAATAACAAAATAAAAGATTTAAAAATATATTACTAATTATCTATTTATTTTATTTTGAAGATGACACTTACAGAGTCAAATGCATTTGTTTCGATGTCATCAAGTGCTGATCAAGATTATCCACCAAGTAATATTCTTGATCCGTAAGTATAATCATATTAAAGAGTTAAATTGAAAGATATAACATTATTTATTCTATTAGAAGTGAAAATGTATTTTGGATGACAACAGGTTTATATCCTCAAGAATTTATTCTTACATTCAAAGAATCAATTGATGTACGTGAATTACGTTTTGTTACTAGTAATGGTATGTTACATATGAAATATTTTCTTTCTGTTATTATTAATGTGCTTTTGATTTTCTTAGTTAAACGATTTGTTATGTTTTCAACTAGTAATCAAGATCCGAAGAATTTTGAAACTATTCTTGAAAAAAGTACAATTAAAATATCGTTAATAATTATATGAATTTTATTTTTATTTTTAGCATTATCAAATAATGAGAATAATCTTCAAGTAACTTCTCATACATTAGATCGATCACTTGAAGTTCGTCATTTCAAATGTGTTATCTTAGCTGGTTATGATAGTTTTGCAAGTGTACATTCGCTTAAATTTGATGGAGGAAATACTCGCATGGGAAAAAAACATTAAACTATTTGAAATTCAATATTATATTATACTCTATTCGTCTTTAGCTTCTGTGTTTTGTAACAATTACCATTGTTCTTTTTGTTTGTTAAATAAAATGGCTTCTTCTTGATCTATAATTGAATTTAATCAAGAGGTTTATAATATACATAACGCATATATACATAGTATAATAATATTTACTGTCTACTTTTTCAAGAATATTTTTTCCAGTATATGTGTGAATGAATAGGTTTTTTATAGAGATCTGAAATTTGATTGTGCTGGTCATTGATTACACTTACAATAGATGATCATTGAATTATTAATACTTCCATATAGCACAAATATATTAGACAAATTAGTAAATACTAATATGGATGTAATCAATATGTCAATGATAACTGTATCAAGAAGTTTTTTTTATATTATTTCTATTACTTTTGAAGTAAGGAAATGTAAGCAAAATATTATATGTATCGTTAACTCCTGAATATATTTAAAAAAATACAATTTGTTGTACTAATCTAGTAGTATAACAGAGTAATAAAAACTGAATTTAAATTGTAATTCACTCTTGTATGAGAAGATGATTTTTTCTATTGTATCTCTAGGTAATGTCTCAGATATTTTTAATTTCAACGATGATTACCAATCTAATAGATATGATAACCAATATGTAGTGACCAAAAAAGTATTTAACAAAATATTTTTCGAACTATTGAACATGCTCGAAAAAAACATCAATTAATTTTGGTTAATTATGTCTTTTAACTGTTAAATGATAAATTATTATCTGATCATGTTATTTTTGCAGAATGTTGATCAGGAAGTCTTAAACTCCTTCCCGAGTCCTACTAAATCTATACTAGAAATTCATTAATTTACTACAGTAGTTTTACAAGTGAATAGTCTTCCGTCGTTTACTCTTGACTTTAACATTTCATTACATGTTACTATGTTGAAAAACTGTTATGTTACACAAAGGAAAACAATGTGTGTTGCAATATCGAGGAATATAATCAATTTAAATTTAAAATCATGAACAAAGAAATAGCTTCAATGGAGCGTTTTACTTATATAAAATATGATTGAATTATGTGCGATAATTATCAGTATAAAAATCTATATAGAATTATAAGAATGGCAACTAGCGATATCTAGTGTAAGTTCGTATCTGATTCGTACTCTATAAAAATCATTTCACAAGGCAATATCAGAGTTACAAACAGGTACAACTTTTGATTAACAATTAATCAGATCTTAATCGTTCTTATTTAACATTAACATATTTTCTTATGTCAGCATGTGAATTTTAATGTAGAATATTATAACCCTGAAAGTCATTTTTATGTGCTTCTTTTATATATATACGCATCGTTGTTTGTTGTCATTACAACGTTTTATTTAGTTTCATGACATTACTGATATCTTGAGATGAAATGTGATTTACCACAAGTAAGATCAATCTGTTCTTGTGATAATCCATTCAATTCTTTATTGTAAAGTGCATGTATACATTTTATTTTAGAGTTATATAAAATATGAAATCAATTTTATGCTATGGAGATTCGAATACATGGGGATTTGTACCAGGTTCTTTTGGTATTCGAGAACGTTTTGATCGAAATACACGTTGGACAGGTCGTTTACAACAATTACTTGATCCAGCACATTTTTATGTCATTGAAGAAGGTCTCAATGGTCGAACAACAAATTTAGATTATGGAAATAGACCAGATGGACGTCGTGGTACTGAATTTCTCTCCGCTATTCTTTATACTCATTCACCATTAGACTTAGTTATTATTATGCTTGGATTAAATGATTTAAAAAAAGAATTTAATAATCGAACAAGTCAACATATAACTCAAGGTATTAAAGAAATGATTGAAATTGTTCGTTCAACAAATTTTGGTCCTAATATGCAAAGTTCACCACCGATACTTATTGTTAGTTCACCTATACCAGTTGAAACAAAATGTTCGAATGTTCTCGATATGTTTGAAGGTGCCAAAGAACGACTACAAAATTTAGCTGATAATTTAAAAGTTCTTGTAAATGAATATGATAAAGATATTTATTTTGTTGATGCAGCACCTCATATTCAATTGAGTCCAGTTGATGGAATACATTTTGATAAAAAAGCTCATGAACAATTTGCATTATTGATGAATAATACAATTAAAAAAATTTTTAATTTATCTTCATAGAAAAAATTATTTTATATTTGATTATTTTAGATTAAACAGATTATTAATTCTACATGTCTGATAAATTGAAAGAAGATGAACAAGAAGTAGAAGTGAAAGATAAAGAAGAAGAAGAAAAAAAAGAGCCAGAATTACCGCCCGAAGTCGATGCTTTTTTTAAAGGTAAAAATAAATATAAACATCCATATGGTGATTGGAAACCTGTTATCAAAGTAGAACCATTAAAACGGTTAGTTTCAATGTTTTATTTTTCTGTTTTTTAATTCTCTTTTATTTTTCAGTAAAACATTTGGCGATCAACTTGATCTTCCATCAGATAATTGGCATTTACCTGAGAATCAACCTGTAGCAATTATTCCAGAAATAAAAGATGATTCTCACGTTAAATTAGTTTTTAAAGAACGAGAAATTACTGGATTACCATCGAGTTCATCAGTAAAATCAAATGAAACAGCCGTATTCAAAAAACGAAAAGCAACTTCAAATAGACAATTACGAGGTTCAAATAATAATGATCGCCAAAAGAAAAGCGATGTAGATGAAAGTTAATTGTATCTGTATTGTTCATTGATTTATGTTATACTTATTGTAAATAAATTTGATTAACTGTAATCAAGAACACAATAATGTATTGTTTTATAAGTAGAATTGAAAGATTTATAATTATTTACGAAATACTTGAGTATTGAATGATTATTAAACGAACTTATCTTTTAGATTTTTCAATATTAAGATTTCGTAAGAAAGTATATTTTATTCTATTCTAATTTATGTGAACATTTATACCTTATCAATGGTTCATATCATTGACAATACGTAGTAAAACTATTAGGTTCTTTTTAATTTTTGTCTAGTTCTATACATAAGAGTATAGATAATTCGCTATAATTTGTCATTCTAGAAAAAGCTTTGACTGGGAAACGATTGTCGTTTTTTACACTATTTTACCTTCTTTTTCGACTAATAAAGTTGAAGATGACAAAATTTATTTGTACTATTGTACCTTCTTTTTCGACTAATAAAGTTGGAGATGACAAAATTTATTTGTACTATTTTA
>CAJNOI010000136.1:216576-248840 GCA_905250115.1 Adineta steineri
GTTGGAGATTTTAACAATGATAATCAACTCGATATTATCGTTGCTAATCAGTATAACATGAATGTAAGTGTGTATCTTGGGTATGGTAATGGTTCTTTTCAAGATCAAATAACGTACCCTACTGGTGCTAATCCAGTATCTATAGTTGTTGATGATTTCAACAATGACAAACAATTGGATATCGTAGTTGCTAATTTTAATGATAATACTTCAAGTGTACTTCTCGGGTATGGCAATGGTTCTTTTGCAGCTCAAGTAACATATGCAACTGGATCATTACCAACTGCTATAGCTGCTAGTGATTTTAATAATGACACTCAACTAGATATCGTCGTTGCTAATAATGGTGATGCAACTATAAGTGTACTTTTTGGGTATGGTAATGGATCTTTTTCAGATCAAGTAACATATCCAACGGGAGCTACTCCATTTTTTGTAGCTATTGGTGATTTTAATAACGATACTCGACTGGACATTGTCGTTGCAAATAATGGTAACAACAATGTAGGTCTACTTTTCGGATATGGCAATGGTACGTTTGCAAATCAGACAACATTTACAGTTGGCAACTCACCACAAGCCCTGGCTGTTGGTGATGTGAATAATGATAGTCAACTAGATATTGTCGTTGCTAATACAGGTGACAACACTGCTAGTGTACTTCTTGGACTAGGGAATGGTGCTTTTGCAAAGGCGACAACATATTCAACTGGATTTATGCCATACTTTATAGCCCTTGCTGATTTCAATAGTGATAAACGACTGGATATCACCGTTGCTAATTATCGAGACAGTCGTATTGGTATACTTCTTGGTTATGTAAACATTGCTTTTGTTAAACAAATAACACTCATAACTGGTAATGGTTCTCGACCAAAATCATTTGCCATTGGAGATTTTAACAAAGATAATCGACTCGATATTGCTGTCACAAATTCTGGCACGAATAATGTGGGTATATTTTTTGGCTATGGAAATGGTTCTTTTGCTCTTCAGACTACATATGCAACTGGTTCTTCTCCACGATCTATAGCTAGTGGTGATTTTAATAATGATACTATACTAGATATTGTTGTCGCTAATAGTGGTAGTGATAGTATTAGTGTACTTTTCGGATATGAAAATGGTTCTTTTTCAAATCAAACAACATTTACAACTGGCTTTGAATCTGAACCATATACAGTAGCTGTTGGTTATTTTAACAAAGACATTTTTCTGGATATCGTCGTCATTAATTATGGTCTGAGCAATGTCTATGTGTTTCTTGGATATGGTAATAGCACATTCGTAGGTGTATCCGCTTTTACACTCGGTTTTGGATCATCACCAATATCTTTAGCTGTTGCCGATTTGAACAATGATAAACAATTGGATTTTGCTGTTGTGAACGAAGGTACTGATAATTTAAAAATTCTTCTAGAAACTTGCTAATGTTACGAATTGTATAATACAATAGTTTCATCTTTAATCTCGCTCTTATTTTCTTTGATTTTTTTTCTCTTGTTTTGATTAATCTTTTATGATATATAATTACATATATATGGTGGTGGGTTATTTACTAAATTGAAATAAAAATAAAATATTTATTATCTCTACTTTACATATATAATCACTTTTCAAATGCTCTTATTCATATCCAATTGCGATAAAAACGAAAGAGACGAATGCTAGTTAGCGTAATTTTAAATATCTTTGGAATATATATATACATATTTATTCGAATGATTTTATATTTTATTAGTTGCAATAATGCATGTAAACAAATTAAATATATGAAAATAAGTTATGATGATAAATTTAACTAATCAAATGAGACTAACAGGACGATGTATTTATCAATGATAAAAAGATGTAAACATTATGTTATTTAGCTCAATAGTATGCTAATAAATGAAAATTCGAAAATTTCTTGGATTGATCTATGTAAGCTAAAATATATATTTTTATAGTATTGTATTCGCTCAAGTCCTGCACCCACCCACACCCATAAAGACTGCATGAATAACGAATAGACAAATAAATATTCTTTTATATATATTAATATTAAATAATCTTGTATGTAAAGAGAAGCTTTTTAAAGCTTTGCTTCATTAATGTATTATGATCGAAAAAAATCCTTTTTCTAAGAGAAGAAAAAATATAATTTTGTCAATTTTAAACAAATTGTCGTAATGTGATGTATATATTCCCATATCTAAGAAGTCATCTATCGACAATGAGAAGTGTCTGATACTATTAGATTTTACTCGATCAAACCATCTATGAATGAATATGAAGAAAAAAGATTTCTTATTCCTTCACCTTATTCTGATCATCTTCTTGATTTCACAACATTAAATAATTCATCTCAACAAATCGCTATTTTTCTTCAAGAATTACAACCAAATGAAGGATATTCAGATTTACTATATCAACGAACATTTAACTGGTCGACTATTTTCTCAAAATTACCACTAACTTTTCCAAATACAGTTTTTTACGTTGTTGTATTTCGTTTACAACTTGCGCTCTCACCAATTAATTCGGAAGTTTTCTTTGAACTTCCTTCTCAAGATAAGCAATCCCATTTTAAAGCAAATAATAGTGGTGCGTGGGCTTTTAAAATACTGGTATGGTATATTATCTAATGATAGACGAAATTTAGCAATTTGTATATGGACAAACAGAGATTGGACTGTGAAAAGTTATAAATTATCATAACATATCAATTTGAAAAAATCTATTAAGAATAAATGAGTTCATGATTAAATTTTTTTTATTCATCGATTGTTTTTTTTACATAGCTTACATGTATATGACATGAATTTTGTCAGAATAATATTAAGGAGTCATGATTAATTTTGACTGTATCAAAAAAACCTGTCAATTGACTTGAAAGTTTTGTTTTTCAAAAGTGTAGTCGAAAATATCATATTGATCTCTAAACATACTTTTACTTATATTCACTTCAAATAATCAAAGATTGACACAGATTTCATTACGATACTGATGTTAATATAATATATTGTATTTTATTGAAGTAAATAGATTATTTAATATATTTTATGGAAAAATAAATACAATATTGTTCGATGACAGTTAATAGAAGAATGATATTTAAATTCTCAATATAAAGAATATCTTTTTGTTAATAACTGGTAAGTTATTTTCCATATATCGAATATTCTATTAATAAAAAACGGTTTATAATAATTAATTCTTATTGAAAAGAAATCAATTTAAGATAGATAAAATTTTTAAATTAATTTCATGATTAGATTGTTTTTATTTAAAAACTTAATTTATCATTTGAACTGTTCTATTCTATGTTTAATAAATTGCTTCTTTACATTCATATGATTCATTTCTACATATCATCTTCTTGAAAAGCAACTTCTGTGTCTATTAAAAGATAGAATTATTAGAAACTACGCAGAAAGCTTCACATGTTCTTTTTCATTGAATAATATTTATTGTTTTTTATCTATTGTGAAATCAGAGAGGGTGTGGATGTAGATGAAGAGAAGCAAATATCTACCTCTCTCATGCACACTAACACCCTCAACATGCTCTTGATATTTTGCTTTTGGCATTTTCATTTTTGACATTTTGCGCGTAATAACAAGATCAATGTGTGACGGATTTCATCCATCACTATCTTCTCTATATTCTTATATGTACATGTCCGCCGTGCATGTACATACACATCTGTCATTTCTTACTCTTGCACCTTTCTTTGTTTCGGCGTTCACTTTCTTTCTTGACCGTTTCGACTCTTTGGCGATAGATAGTTGATCATTGTTCTTTCTTTTCTCTTCGTTTTCTTATCCGTCTCATCATTATTTTAGATGATGTTTTATCTTCCAATTCATAGATGCACATCATGTGTACATGAAAAAAACATGTGTAATTCTATTTTACATATCGCTATGATTCTTCTAATTTTTATGTTGCAAATTCATCAGATATATACTCAGAAAATTCCTTTTACTACAGTGGTAAGCTTTGGTGACTCAAACACAGATACAGGCAATGTTTACAAATTGACAAATTATTCATGGCCACCCGTTCCTCCATATTTTCGAGGTCGACTTTTGAATGGTCCAACATGGGTTGAACGTTTGGGCGTTTCTAAGCTCATAGATTATGCTCATATGGGCTCCACAATTGACGATAAAGTGGTTCAAGGTTGGGGGGTCATCAATTTACAACCCGTGCCAGGTGTTCGCCAACAGATAGAAATTCACTTAAATGACACTCGTAGGAGCACAATTAACGTTCACCAAACTATCTATATAATCTGGGCCGGCCTTAATGATTATTATTTCAATCAAACTATCAGTCCATCAACGATTGCAACCAGTCTATTGAATGTGATCAAAGATTTAGTTACAATGGGTGCCATGCATATCCTTGTGTTCAATCAACCACCGCTTCAATCGTATCCATTCATTCATATTATGGATCAGAACCTCAATTTTACTGCATTCACAATTCAACTTAATGATAATCTTTCGGCGGGTGTCACAAAATTTCGACATAGTAATCCAAAGATTTCTCTGAATGTTTTCGATCTCTATTCGCTCATCTCAAAGATCATTGCCAATGGATCGACATATTTATTTAAAAACACAGTTGATCCATGCTGGAATATTACAATAAATGGAACTGTTTTACATCAGTGTGTTGATCCAACTTCGTATGTATTTATTGACGGATATCATTTTACAAGTCATATACACGAGTTGATTAGCGATGGTGTTCGTCAATTTCTTTCATCTTCGTCTCACATCCACAATTTGCCGTACTCGGTACTTGTTCTATCTTTTTGGACGCTATTATTTATCCGCTTCTAATAACAACTCATGTCGATCTCCTTCTGAATTATAAAGTTTCTGATTCTAAAGTATAGAATTGGGCATATATTTTTTCTGCTATCAATAAACATTTTTAAGAAATTAAAATTCACTAAATATTAAATAAATCAGCTGTTGGGCACGTTAAAACGCCACAAGAAGCTAGAGCGCCGTGTCGAATGAAAATACTTAAACTACGTGAAAAACTATGAAATTTTATTATGAGGTTTTTAAATAATATTGCTATCGACATGAATATAGCGTACATAAGCCAAAGAAATCCAACATTCAAGTGTTCGAATCCAGTGATCAGGAACACCTGCTACTCTTAATCATATACTATGATCACTGTAAGCAAAAGTTTAAAAATCTAATCGAATCAATAAATGCCTTAGGTTACCAACATAAGTACGGTGACTATATGGGTGAGTGTTGTTGCCAATGTCGTATACGCTCGAGTCCTGCACTCACCCACAGCCACACCCTCAATGTGATATTTATTTTTTCAAAAAAAAACTCTTTTTAACAACAAGTTATTTACTTTTTCAAAAATATTGATTACTTACAGAGTTAGAAATAAGAAATGTTTAGTGCGCTAGAACCAGATGCATAATTCAGTAAAATTGAGTAAAGAAACGTACGTACGATTCAAGTCCCGAAGTTTATCAGCATTTCTTAGGAACATTTCGATGTATTCTTTTTGAGTATGCATCGTTCCAAGTTCTCGATTGCTACAACCTTTACGACGAGTTCCTTTATTGATAATTACTTCGATGAGTTCGTGAAAGTTCGTCACAACTGATAAAACCAATGTAGCAAGTTTTTTATCAGAAATAAGATTGTATCCACTGGTCCATAGAGAATTGAGTCGTGGAAACGATTTTGGCAATATGGAAAGATCGATCAATTCTGATAAGTCAAATTTTCCTAGAAAAAGAAAACATTATCAATGAAATCTACTGCAACAATAGATTAACTCATATGCATAAATTATACATTGTCGTTGCAGAAAAATCAGAACCTTTTACTCTTTTAAACGATGCTACTTAATTAGTGTAGAAATCGATTCTCGCGAATAGCGATCATTCATGTGACAAAACATTACTACTTATACCATTTCAAATTCTTTTATTTCTGATAGTGTATACTATTAAGTATCCCCTTAACTTGTTGTCATATCCTTCATAAAAAAAATTGTATGACATACTTTATTAAGTCACCAGATACATTCAGTTATTTGTTGCAAAACAAACTCGGAGTATTTTGCCATTTTCATGACTTTTATCTGGAAAAGTTGTTAGGAATCTGTTGTTGAAATAGAAAGAATTCTTACTGACGAAGAGACACATAAAACTAATATAAATTGTATAGGTACATATAACGCATCCTTTTTCTATTTAAAAACATCTTCGAGTATTCATTTACTACAAAGCAATTGAGTCAGAAGTCGGCTGCTTTTCAAAATACAATATAAAGTGTATTCTTCAAAAGACTTTTGCAATACTTTAGTAAACTTTGAAAATTTTCATACAATATTTAGTGCTTTTACACGATGTACATCACTTGACTAATTAATATATATAAAATGATAGCAATGAATAGCACAAGTGAGAGTGAGAGATATCTATGTTATGTAGTAGTACTCAATATTTATATCGAATTAGCTTAGAAAGAGTAGGAACTGAGAGTCTTTTATTTTTTTATTCAAATGATCAATAGCTAGCATCTTGCATTGTTAATTTTGGTTTCATACGGGACACATCACGCATGATACAACGTGCTTAATACTTGCAAATTTTCGAAGATTATCAAAATTCAACGCATCCTTTTTTAGATATGATTTTATCTATAATGTATACAAAAAAGTAACGAATGTCTAACGCAAAAATTCTAAGTTCAAATGCATATAGTTATCAACATTATAATACTTTAAAATAAAGAATAATCGATAGCTCTTAAATAACTCCTCTATGACTATTTTAAAAGTGTATTTAGCAAATCCAAATTACGTCGGAAAAATCTGAACACTTTCAAACTTATTCTATTAATCATTAGGTGGTATAAAATGAATTTTGATCTGAATATAACGTACGTCTGAGATGTAACAGATTTCCGATTTTTCTAGGGAGCCACTCTTAAGATTTGAAAAGTTAGCTTAAACATACACTTTCTTCTATTTTCTTCGTGCTCTTTCTCACAGTACTTTAAAATAATAAAATAAATTATTTACTGTCATATCGCAAATGTAAATGACGCAGATTGAAGAGAGGTGAATCAGCAAAGCGTCCTTTACCAAAAGCCGAGTCGCTAAGCATTATATAATCCCAATTAATAGTTAATTGAACAAGATTAGGCGTTCCTCTGAGAATAATATCAAGAAAGTGATGGGATTGTGACATTGAAAAGAAGTTTTTATTGTTTTTATTTTCGAAGAACGACAGCGAATGAAGATTATCTAATCGAGGTTGATCGAAGATTAATGGGAAAATGATTAACTTTGCAGATGCCTAAAAACAAAATAATAGAAACATTTCAGTGTTTAATTCTGATGTGTCAGTAGACTCATGAAAAAAATCATTGCCAATTTTTCTTTCGTTTGTAACATTGATTATATTCAGACTAAGCTTATTGAATTTTTCTCAAGGCGCTTTAGTTTTAACAGACAAATTTTGCAGAATAAAAATGAAAACGTGAAAAAAAACTAACTCTAATATTATATGAGATATTGATGAACTGTCAAAATATCTACGTTCGTTACGGTCTTTAATATGATTCTATCTTCTGATTCGATTCTGTACGAGTTCATTTCGAAATAAAAAGTTACAAGCTTTTATTTCATTTGATTTATAGATAGTCCTAGATCCTATTCATATCTAACATGATGTTTTCTTTTTATGATTTAACTAAACCTTGCCATGAAAATTCATTAAAATTATTTAAGATAACACACAGAATTTGAAATTATATAATCAATGATGCTATTCGGTGAAAGTTGTCTCGATAAGCTGTGCGTAATATTTACAGTACTTATAATTTTTTTAAATAGATAATAAAATTCATCCTCTTAAAACTAAACGCTGGTCTGATAACATAAAATGACAAAATAAAACTTTACCTCAACTACTTGCTCAAGATGAAGTAAAAAATATAAGTGAAATGAAAAGATTTAAAGCGACGCTTTTTTTCTATGCACAGAATGAACTAAAGTACTAACAAATATACTGATCTTTGTTTGATGCAGCTTTTTAACGTACATTTTGTGAGCGTGTTCCTTTCCAATCAATGATGGCAAGTGTCTTTGTTGTTTTTAACTTGACCAGACTATCAAAAATCTGTTGTGAATTGTCAATCTGATTGCAAGTCCATAAAATTGATGATGCTTGTGATGTTTGTTTAAGTTTCATTGCGAAAGAGTGATTATGTACAGTTCGACGGTAAGACAGAGCCGAAATAGTGAAAATAAGAAGAGAATATTTTGGTATTGGTGGTTCTAGTCTTGCACGCCAGTATTGAAAAAAAGATAGACGATACTCTTCGAGACAGTAATCAATGTTAGTGGTTTCGAATGGCCATTCATAATTGCGATTTCTTTTCCACTCATATTCGAATTCACCAGGAAAGCGTAAGAGAAATTTGAAAGACGATGGTTGAAGAGCAGGCATATTTGTTTTTGATTGAAAGTATTGTTGAAATTGGTTAAGATGATTGAGTGCTAAATTAATAGAAAAACAAATGATTAAAGAATAGTTACATGTCAATAATTAATGATAAATCTGTCATCAAGTTATAGTAGTTGCTCAAGTTTAAATCTTTAAACGTTCCAGAACAGTTGTGATTTTCGCACATTAAATACTATTGAATCTTTCGCTTTTCGCTTCTTTCGTCTTTTATAGCAGTAGGCACATACTGTTACTATACTATGCTTTTCCTTTGCTCAATACTCTGAAATATATACATTCAAGTCCAGGTTTTCATTTTTCTCTCTTGTAGAACACGTGCCCATCGGTCAAAGAGAGAAAAGTGATTTTTGATATTAAATATTCATTTTGAAAATCCTGAAGTTAATGGAATCAGAATTGTCACTCTTATATTTTCGTCTGAGAACATTTCTCATTAGTTATGCGTTAATAATATATTCTATATACCTTTGATTTTCTTTGTATGTAGAATAGATCAAAAGGATTCCGATGACGAAATAAACATTTTTGCTCTATTAATCATAATGTTAAAATCTGTGCTACAATTTTACAAATTAAAAATAATTTTCTCTAAAACATCTGACTATTCTTGAATTAAATAACCCTTGTCTACACCACTACATTTATACATTTCAAATAAGATATAAATCAACAAAGAATTATAAGAAATCGAAATAATTCGACATTGTGATTGAATAAATTAGAAAATATTAAAAACTAGAAGTCCAAATAACTAGTACACTTTTCTTTGAACTTGATTAGAAAATCTTCCTAAATGTGCAAAAATTTCGAAGCTTAAATTTTGTTCACGAGTAGGGATGTGTAGATTAGAAAAATTATAGGAAAACATACGGGCACAAATTACTTATTAGCTGAAATATCAACTTTTTAATATTATTTTCCAGTAGAGTCCCACTTCTTCGACAAAACTAAGATTTTGAATTTTGATCCATAACTTTACCTACATCAAGGTATCAATTAGACTAATTATCTACAAAGTTTTCGATTTTTTTGCATAGACTGTTTTCGAGATATTAATTATTCAAGATAATATTCAAGTACGACACTGAATCTATAGTAAGCGTCTTCTTGTTCACATACTGATATCTCGAAAATAATTGAATTCAAATTTCAAAAACTTTGTAGACAAGCTAGTCTGATTGAGATCTTAATATGAGTATAAAGTTTTTCAGTTAAAGTCAATACATTAGCTTTGTCGAAATAGTGAAACGTTTCAAAACAAAATTATAGTAAAAAATGAAGATTTTCATCAAATCGTAACTTATACTTATATCCTCTTAGGATTTTTCTAAGTTTATACATTTCTATTTGTGAAAGAATTTTGAGCTCAAAAGCTTTCTATCACGTGAAGAGATTTTCTCATAAGATGAAATTTTAATTTCCTTAGTCGATTTCTTTTATATGTTTAATTAGTATCAATAAAAACAAAAGCAGATTATAGAAAAAATTCATAAAAACTGAAATATTATTAATTATTTATCTATAGATAACATCATGTTGTTAGACTTAGACTTACTATTATCATAAACATCAATTAATGTTAATTTTTCGAGTAAAGGCATATGTATTGATGAAAGATATATAAGAAGTTGAGCAAGTGATATGTGACTTAGTTGAAGTGAACGAAGACGGAATATCATCATATTCGTTGTATTTTTCAGTTCCAAATCATTTTCGATAACTTTTGTAAAACATTTGACTGGGTTGAAAATAGTGACGCAAAGATGATCGAGAATGGGTAATGCACGATGATGAAGAAGAAATAAATCACTTGCTTGTTGAATGGAGAGAGAAAGATGAACAGCATTGGGCCAATATAAATCTTGCCATTGACACTTATTTATATTCCAATCATGATCATGTGGACCTACTGAAAAAAAATTTCAAAAATGTTAGTTATTATAATTATAATATCAAAAGTTACATAGAGTGCTGCTTAATTACTTTTCGATGACAAATGTATAATTTGTTTCTTCTTTAAAAAGAGAAAACATCGAGTTTTCGATTTAACTACAAAACTATGCGCTGGTCATGAACTTTGAAATTTTTATCCATAATATAGTCATTTAATTCTTCTACTAACAGCTGAAAAATTCTTTTAGTAGGTGTATTAGTATTAGTTTTTGTCGCCATTCTAGGCTTTTCATTTTCTATGCTTCCAAAACAGTTTTCATGAAAATATCTTTATAACTCTTAATGTATAGTTGTGTCTGCGAATCTTTTAGAAAATTTCCTTTTCTAATTTTCTCATAATGTTTATTAAATTATTAAATTCTCTCATTTTACAGGTTAAAAGTTCGTTAATATTAACAAAAGTCTTATGAATGAAGAGTAAGATTCCTGATTCAACTTCGATGAGTAGATGCATGACAAATATTATAGCAGTTCATATTTAAAATTCTGTAAAGACTCTCAATATAATGTTTTTGTTATGAAAATTCTCTCTAACGTAGAGTGTAATTAATTTCTAAGAGAAAATTACATATTGAGGGTGTGGATGTGCATAAAGAAAAGATTAGTTTTCGTTCTCACTCGCACTCATAACACATACACGCCCGCACTCACACCTATACCCACACCCTCAAGAATATTCGTTTTTGACTAGATACAATTGTGGTTGAAAACGATATTTATTCGATCATTTTCAACTGTTTATATCAGTCTATTTTGCTCAATAGTTTAATTCTAGTTTATCTACTTCTCGTAAAAGTTAAATATTAGCATCACTTAGCTTCGAAAATTCGTTATCGACTCAACATGTTCCTCAGAAATAAAACGAAGGAAACGATTGATAATGAGTATAAAAGAATATGAACAATTTACCATTTTTTATGTCAAATGTCATGCTGTAGAATGAGAGTTTATGATGAATGAATTCATTAATTATCTTTGTGTATAATGAATCCTTTACACTGTCTCCAAATGTTAAGTGAAGGTGACGAAGTGAGTTTCTCATTGGAAGAACCATTTGTAGTATGTTGATTTGATCAATAATCTCTTTTGTGATATATAATCGACAAAGTGAAGTAAATAGATTTGATAACGAGGTATTCATAGAAGATAATGTAATTGGAGACTTGGAATCATCACAAAGTATTTTGCCAGCAAGTGTATCACCAAGATGAATAGTGTTGATAGCTGATAGCAAACATTTTGACCAATAATGTTTACCTTCGAGCAGTTGACAGAAATCAGAAAACAAAATACGATTACTAGCACATTCAGATGTATCAAGTATTGGATGAGGAATTATAGCAGTAAGTAAAGAATTAATACGATAATTAAGACCCACTAGTCAGTGTTTTATCCAGCTTTTTTCGTCCGAGGGTGCGAAATTAACTGCCGGGGGGGCAAAAATCTCTCTTCTGAGGGGGCAAACGTAGAGTTTCAGACTCAAAAAGCGTAATTTTTCTGAATTCCGGGGGGGCAGGAGCACCCTCCGAGGGGGCAAAAAGCCCCGTGCCCCCCCGCTGGATAAACCACTGCCACTAGTGCTCGATACAAATCGATGGGCGCAAGGAAACGCATAAATAATAAGCAAAGTTCGTTTGGTAAAGACTCAAGAGTGGTCATCATCATTGAAATATGTTTTTAATATTGTATATATTCAAAATGAACGTATGTTGATCACTCGTTCGTTCATCGCTGACTGCTGTTCCATATCCGACTGTTTTTTTTATTATTTCACAGTCGTTTCAGCTGACGATTAAATGATCATTGATTGGAGATATTATATTTCTATTGTTATATTTCGTTTTGACCTCAAATAGACTATACATATAATACAATTTTATGTTGGCTTTAAATAAAGATTTTTGCAATTCAACTTTTATTAAAGACAGTGTTAAAAATCAGATATTTTTGATTTATATTTGCTACTCATGTTGACTAATTATTCGTACGACTTCAAATAGTAACAATCATAAAATAATTAATATGCAAATAATGTTTTTTTGATTTACATACAAACAATAAATATTCAATTTTACTGAATATATTTCACGAATACATGAATTACTTAATGAATTATAATGAAGTAGCAGCCACAAGCATCAACATTTTTGAAGATGGGTATGGGGTGTGGATGTGTTGAATGCCAATGAAATTTTATATTCAACTAGGGCACACATCCACACCCATACTCACTGCGCACATGCTTATTAACGTCCTCTGCAACAGAAAGAACTATTCGATTATTCTCGTGTGTATTCACTATACTTTCGACTTTCAGTCAGCCACCAATTTTTAAACAAACTATGACATAAGGTCATATATTTTTGCTTTGCTTTATCTCTATAACTGTTCAAATAGTCCTGTTTCAATACTTTCTTTAAAAAGCTGATTTAATTGAAGAACGTTAATAATAGTCATTTTTAATAAGATGTATATTGATAAATATTGTTATCTTTCTCAATAATGATATACATATTAATAAACTCTTTTGAACTTCTAAATGCCATAAATTTCGAAGAAGATAAAATTTCGGTACGATGATCAAGTATATTCTTATCTGATAATAAAACAAGTTATTTCATCTGGTGGTGTAATTACATAGGTGTAGCTATATAAAGCAGAGTCTAGATCTTTATTCTTGCAGTTATTAAAAGTAGAAAAAAGTTTTATGTCCGCAAGAAAACGTCAGAAAACGAACGCAGAGAATCAGATGTAAGTAATGCAAAGAATTATTATCTATTTATATTATTGTTTGTATTCACTTCAGTTCGAATCTAATGATGATTACAAAATTCGAACAATTCTCAGATGAATTAATATTCATGTGTTTCAATTATTTTCATTTCTATGAAGTGTATAACACATTCTTTTCTTTAAATCAACGTTTAAATCAATTACTTTTACATAAAATAAACATTCCGATTGATCTCGATTCCGTTCCCAGTGAAAATCTATTAACATTTTGTTTTCAATTACATGGTTTTCTTTCCAAAAGTCAAAATCATTCATTAGCAATTAGTACTTGTGATGAACATCGATTAAATTTAATTATGAACGATAGTTTATTTCAAGATAAATTTAGCAAATTGAAATCTTTAACGCTATTTGATCACCATGAGTATCCAGTATCCAATGTTAGATTTAGTGAAAGAATGGATTTGTATCAAACATTAGAACGATTGACTTTACACGAGATACGTGAAGGAGACGCGGACGGATCTTTTCTTAAACGTAAGGAAGAACTTTTTAAACTTAAATCACACGACATACTACTATTTTATTATTTGTCTTTGTAGAATTATGTAATGAAGTGATATCTTCAAAAATGAAATCATTGAAATATTTGAATATTAGTTTCTCTCCATATCGATGTGGATGTCCAGCTGGCGATCACCATGGTACACAGGATGTTGAATTCGAATTTGATTATTTACCAGAAGAAGAAAAATCATTGAGTAATTTGGAAACACTTGTTATTGGAAGTAAATTAGTTTGAGCAGATTCTCTTTAACATCTTTATCGAATTTCTTTTCACAGATATTCCTGATGAAAATCGTACATGGACAAGCACTCAAGTATCATTTCATGTATTAACAAAAGAATTACTACCTCGTCTACCAAAATTAAATAAATTAATGATAAACGCTGTTCATTTTGATCAAGATAGAAGTTTACAACTCATTGGAGTAAGTATTAAAAGATTGATAGTTCACTTTTAATTTTATCAGAATCACTTCGCGAAGTGTAGAAAAATACTCTTTGAAAGAAAAATATCGATTGTATTATGACTTGTTTGTGATATTAGAACAGTTTTTTCTTATTATTTCTTTATTAGATGCATCAATCAACCACTCATAGTGATGCAGATATAATACTAAATTTGAAAACAATCAAGATTTGGACCAGAACAAATCGACGCAAAGGCTATGCGAATGAAAGAGACCTTACACTGTTAAAAAATTTCTGTTTAAATACGAATTCGTTGGATATAAAAATTCAGACATTCTGCATCAACAATGAAAATATTTTGTCGTGAATAATTGAATATTTTTATGAAGATTGTTTCCATAATATATTGAAGTTTTTCTAAGAAGAAATTTGTGTTTAAAGGTGGGTGTGGCTAAGGGTTAGGGTAAGACTATGAGTGAGAGAATAAAAAAAACACAGTCACATCCTCAAGATAACTGAACACTACGATATCATTTCTTTTACACACTAATGAACTATACATTCTCGTTTATTTATCGTCATGAAACACTCATTAAAACAAACAATCAATCTGTTTTACAGATTGAGGTACTAGTGGTATCTGTACTATTAGCCCAAAAGCATCCATACGGAACTGGTTTTTCATTTTGTTGTATTATCTGTTTTGTTTGATTAGCAATAACAACGGGAAGTTCCGCAAAGACATGTTGTATATTCAAAAGACCGAGAGTAGCACACTCTGCTCGATGATCATAAGTCTCATTCACTATTTGATCAAAAATTATGGCAGCTTTATGGCCAAGAGTCGAGTCAATAATCTTCCTCATAAAACAATGATGATCTTCGTTGTTAGGTAGATTGAATGGATATTGATCGTGCGCACTAAAGATGTGCATCATTACTTTTGAGAAATTGATTGTGTTGAATTCATTCATAATAAATTCATCATATTCAAGACATAATTCAACATTATGAGGTCGACAGTCATGTTCATTTCCCATTCGGATGTAGAATTCTGACATAGTACCATGGATAGAATTTGTGATGATAATCACATGAGGTTGACGAGCCCAGTCTTCAGTGCAAACACAATCTTCACAAACTGGAGTAAGACAAAACCAATTGGTGTTACCGGAATCGACGATATAAGAGTTGTCTTCATTGACAGCTTTCATATGCGAACGTATTGCATCAGAATTAATTGAGACACGATAGAATGCATTGTGATAACCTACAGTGATAAAAGACAAATTCAAAAAACTTTGGAACTTGTAATCAATTCATTTTCTTTTTGAGAATACATACCTTTAGCGCAAAAACGGCGAACGACAAGAAAAAGTGGTGTATTTCTGACGAACCACTCAAAGCGTATCAACAAAATAGAAGTGTATGCAGGTATACAATGTAGTTCGCGCTTTGATTCTTGAATACTACTTTTGAGTAGCCTATAAACATAAAAAAATGAATATAATATATCAGAAAATGCATCATTTACTGTTGAATCGGCTGACCAAGTCCTAATTTATACGCTAAACTACATATCCAATTACAAGTAAGTTGTGTTATATATGTTTGAATGATCTCCACCTCGTTCATGAGCGATTTACGAGATGGCCGATCATTATAAGTAGTGAGATTTGATAAAAGAGTGTCATTGATGATCTCGAGACGATGTAGTTGCGTCACAGTCTCATCAATTGCAAATGAAGGATCTAATCGATAGCGAATACGTGTGTCACCGCGTTCTAAACTGGATATTTTCCGGCGCGATAAGAGACGGCAGTAGGATAGAAAACGAGCTACCATACGATAGTTAGACATGTTCCATTCATCTCCTTTTACTGTTTGATGAGTATCAGCGGGTTTTCCACCTTTGTTGACATGATCGGAAGTCATGGGAACAATGAGCTCGTCGTGTGAGTCCACTTTGGATGAACATTGGTCAAGTATTGCAAATAGAGGTTTGCATCCGATACGTTCCAAGATATCAATCATTGAATTTGATGAAGATGAACCTGATAATCGAATATTATATTTTAACCGACGATTCTCCAAGTACTCATTGACAATGTTTTTTTTTGATACCGCTAAGTACTTGAATAGCTTTGCTGATCCATTCACGTTTTTTTGCATCGCGATAATATTCTGCAAGGCTCAAGAGCATTTGAGCGCGTAGTTGACAACCACAATCGCCAACATGAGCATCAAACTCCAATAGTATATTGTCTGTTCCTATTTTTGATGGATTAGAATAAAGCCTATCGAACTGGACGAGAGCAGCATCTAAATTTTGAGCTGCATAAAGGAGTCTAATGAGCACTTTGGCACGCTCAGCATTTTTAGTATATTTGTCGTCGGATCCGAGAAGGATAGTTGCCATGATTAATAGACTGTTAAGAAGAGAACAAATAGTAGATATTTCTATGCAAACATAACGAAATTATCTCTTATTATATAATAGAATACATGTTTTTTCCAATTTAATCTTTCCAACAGATAAGAGTGTGAATTTTCCAATCACTTTCTCAGTCACTTCCGCTTCCTTTCGAAGTTCCTTCTTATTGGAATTTATCAACTCGTCCTCTTATAGATATGAATCATTCCATGTAAAGCACAGCTGGGATAAATATCTAGCTATAAGAGGAAAAATCCATATGATAATCTAAAAGATTGTACGCTTCTCTTTTCTACTTTCCTTTGCTTCCTTTTCTTCTTCCTCTTTTTTCTTTCTTTCTCCTCTTAGTACCGACGCTTATGTCATAACAAGCAAGCGTGCTTATCTATCATCCCTGATAAATCATATTACTCATATGTTACGTTATTATTCTCCTACTTTTTTATGTACCGAAATGTGGATAAGAATTTGACATCTTATACTTATTCGTTCTACTTAAAACTCTCCTTATTCTTTAGATCTAACCCATTATATCACTGCGTATTACTTAATTATTTATATGTTCGTGTGTGACAGTATCTTGCCGAGTACTTTATAAATATTCTCATACAGTCAGTGTGGGAGTTAAAACTAGGGTAGTTATAACTTTTTGGGTTATATCCGACCAAATTTTTGGCTAAAAAGTTAAGTGAGTTGTAACTATCAATCGTAGTTATAACTATCAACCTGAGTTATAACTCTAGTTATAACTGTTATAACTTTTTACAGATTTTGTCAGATATCAACTTTTTAAAAAATAGTTTTAACTTCCACACTGCATACATTTCTATACTGACTCACAAACCGTTATACTAGTAATATACCCTTTATGTGTTAATGAACGGGATAAACTCTTCCAAGAAGCATTTTTATTCTATGGTTTGGCATAAAGCGTATACTGATATACTCAGAAGGATTTATATAGAAAAACAGTAGTTAAAAGCGTTTATAAGGTGTATAAACGAGAATAGGAGTTTATCATTAAGCTGTGTTTTTTCTACAGAGGAGGGCCTAGACAAAATAGACATAACATTACCTGCGTTTTCTTTCATAAAAGAGACAACATCTTAATAAACTAATTTCAAGGCAGGTTATATATAACGAAGCTGGATGATTCATTATTACCAACTTTATGCAAGAAGATTTTTCCAATCTGTGACGTAGTCGACGTGATTTTGATTTTTTTTCTGTTCTGTCTTCATGTACTTTAACCAAAAATGGATTATACTATGCACACAACAGTCACTTACACTGCAGTATGCTTATTTGTTTGCTCATTTATATGCACATAATCATCGAGGTGACACACAACGTATTGAAAAACGAAAAAAAAGCAGAAGAAGTTTCCTACTTAATAATGTTATTCACCGTTTGATGATTCAACTCATCAGATACTAACGCAAACTTGTTTTATAGTACAACACAGCATACAATCTTCTCCATCTTGGACAGGTAAGAAACGAAAATAAATAGGCATCCATTAGTTATTTGTTCGTGCAGTAATAATGATAAATGTTGGATTGTTATAAAAATATTTTTAGTCAGACCTCGAGTTTCTGTCAATGGTATAATAAGATATCATCACAATACTGTCCAGCGAGTGTTGAGTGTGTAATAGATAAATAGCATATCCACATCCTCGTGTGAAACAACAAACTGCTGATAATAATTGATAAACTATTGCTATTTGTTGTGCATCTTGTACTAATAGTTTCTTTTCAAAAGTATATAAACTATTCGTTCGTCTTCGTTCATTATAACTCAATTATATTTCATGTCATTTCAAATATCTAAGGGCATTTGAAAAGAATCTGATGTATTTTCAAGTGGGGTAACTGTTGGTATTACATCAATTTTTTACCCATATCTATCCTCAAGATGAAGAAATAATCAATGAACAAGGTATTCAAGCACTTTTTCGTATGTATTCAAATCTATCGAATGTTTTTGTAAAACAAAATGATTTTTGTCAGTTTTGATGATCTTCGACCGGTATAAGAAAGTTGTTTAAGATTCAAAAATGGAAGAAATTTTAGGTGAGCTTTACGAAATTTTGCTTTTATTTTTTTATATGTTGTTTGAGCTCTTTTGTCAACTAATGTTTATGAACACTCTATTAAACTTTGATTCAAATTAAATCTGTTTGAAAATACAAGAAATTCTTGTTTAGCTGATTGGTATAATGAAATGCTATCGAAATCAATTGTCAAACGTTTATATATGAGCAATCCAACTTTTGAAGAAATTTATCAAGCTGTTAATAATATATGTATGCTCAATGGCTGAATGCTATGAAAACATATCAAAATATCAAGTTGGACATCGATCGATCGATCGATGAAATTTATGAATCATTGAAAAAAAGACTCGTTATTTATAAGAAAAGCGCGACAATTACAAACCAAACCGAATGATCTTAAAAAAGAATAACTTTTAAGAGTTTTTTTTATTCATGATTAAAAATAGAGATAAAATATGATGGTTCATAGCTATAAGGGATTAAAGTCTAATTACTTTTAATTCTTTCCGTATGAATAACGTTGATTCTTTTGAAATTTCTCGTTGTTTTTCTTGGGAAAAGCATTTTTCATTGTTTTCATTAGAGTACGAGTAGTGCTTTTAACTTCTTGAATATATGTTTTGTATTGATCATCACTGTTATGTTGTGCTACATATGTAAGTGTTTTTCGTTCACATGATAACATTTCTTTTCGTGAATTTCGTTTGCAATAGATGGCATAAGTTTCATCTGCTGCACATGGTTCTTCAATTTCAACATCAGACGATTGCATTTGGTTGGCAGCTGTCATAAGAACAACAGTATAATTGAGAAACTCTGGATCTTGAGTTAATGGTAAAAGCTTATCAATCATTGGACATTTTTTTAAGAAGGAGGTACCAGGTTGACTGCCAATACAAGCATTTAATATAGCACTAGGTCCAGCAGTGGTACCTTCGCCTGTGACTTCATTAAAGTTTGATTTGATTGATGGACAGCAGTTATTAATCATTTCACAGACAAATGATTGCATTTTACGAAAAACAGGTGGTGAACTATATAGAACCATTCGATTTAAGCGAGTAATTTCAGCAGCATCCGCTTGAATTGTAGCATCTGGAATAGTTGCTTGAGATGAATTGATTAAAAAGACAAGAAGACAAGCGACTTGAATATACATAATTATTGATATATTCGTTCGAAAATTTCGAATGAGATTTAATAAACTAACGAATGAATAAACCGATGTATATATAGATGTATACAGAAAGGTTAAACAGAAGAAATTTATATATTATTGCTCTTTTGTTATTTTTGAAATGCTATGTGCGTCATGCAACTATTATTATCTAATCTTTATTATTCGTAATTGATATTTTTATTTAAATTTACTTCCTTTGTTTTTATGGCATCAATCAGAAATTACGGCTTCTATTCCGAAAGGTGATATGCAATTGGTAAAAGAAAATACAAAAGACATGCATATATTCACATTTATTCTACACTCTCTTTTTCGCTATATCACAAACAATTACATTACCAAAAGTAATCTTTGAAATAAGTGTACATGGAAATTTATATGTGGTACTCGATGATAAAGATATATCAATATTTGGTTCATATGCCCATCAGATTCTTTAATGATAAATATCAAGAAGAATTGTTAAAATTGGTAATATTAAAGAAACTCCAGTAACAATTAGTAATTGTCGAAGAATACGTTGTTTAAATGATGATGATGTTTGATTTAAGTAATACTACATACATCGCTACACCTAATGTTCGCAGTAAAATACAAATTGTACGAAAAGTTATTTGAATTATAAATCTTAATCCTGGTCGAAGTTTGTAACATGGACAATCTCACAAGTTAAAGATAGAAATCAGAGAAATGAATGTCAACGTCTCTTCTTCTTCACATAACAGCAACAAGAAAAAATAGAAACGATTAAAACAATTGCAGTAAAATAGGTACTATCGCACTAGCAAAAGCTAAATCCAATGCAATTAAATATTTTATAAAGACATCATTTGAAAGAGATCCAATCGTTTGTTGTGATATTGGAAGTTACTGATGTTGTATTAAGATTGTCAAAATGATATAAAACCCAATTTCCTGTTAATATAAGTAAGATCAATATGGTAGCAATCAATTCTAATATTCAAATTGAAGCATATAAATAGGGTAATGAACAATAAAATCTACGACCACACATCACGATTAAGTAAGTAATTAAGAATTATATCAATCAAAAAATAATTATTTTTATATGAAAGTGACTATCTACACTCAGGTAATATAAAGTCATATCAAAATATTGTATTGATTTCTTTCTTGATAGAAGTTAAATATCTTATTTTTTTAAAATTTATCTCATTAATTCTTGATTAGATACAAATAAAATATAAATCAAGTAAGACAATAACATAATTATTCTGATGAATCACATCTGATCCACGAAAAAGTGGTTGAAACAGGATGAGTTCTGCTATTATACAACCGATTGACCATATATTGAGTTTGTCATCATATTGGTCCTCACAAAGTAATAGTTCAAGTACATGATACCATCTAATATATAATCCAAAGAAAGAACAATATCTATTGGTTAGTTCTTTGAAATATGAAAGATTTTCATCCATTGTTGAATCTTTTCTGCTGTTCATAGAACACTGAAAATTATTAAAATTGTACGAAGAAGTTAAGTCTGTATTGTTCCAATTAAAGTCTGTTCTTTTTCTGTTATTTCATTGTTTGTTGCCATTTATTAGAATTTGTCTAGTAAAAATTAGTCATTTGAAGTTAATATGACGATATAGCTGAACTGTCAAATGTACACGTTATTTTAAAATTTAATAATAAGAAAATAATGTTTTAGAGTAGCTTTTTAATCTATAAGATTTTATACATTTAAATGTATTTTACAATTTTTTCATATTTAGATTATTTTTTTATTATATAAAGTTTGTTATTGTGTACCAAAAAAGATAGTTTTCTTTTATTTCATGGAAGATTTTGATTGACTTTCAAAATACAGATCGAGGAATTACTTTGGCGATAGGAAAATATTCTTCTAAAGTGTTTGAATGTTTTGAATTATCATGTAAATATAATTTATTAACTTTTGTACAATTAATTCGTGTATTTTCTCTTGTAAAATTGTCTGTTATCCGTTGTAAGGATTCATATTTGATATAAAGATCGAAATTTGCTTCTAGATACGTTTTTGTATCGGATAGAAATTCGTCTATATAATCATCATGAACATCGATGATACAAAGTTCAGTAAGAGAAGAATACTGAATAAGAGATAAATTTCCATGATTATCATTTGATTGTTTACATTTTTGTGGTTTATTATTGTTTATTGATAGACTTTCCATGAATGGAAATGATTTTTGAATTCGAAGGAAAAATTCATGTTCAAATGGTTTTTCATCAAATAATGACACTACACGAACATATTTGAATAATCCACCAGGAAATTTATTTGTAATATATTTGTAATACTCCATTTTAGATGGATATGAATAAACATGACATTGACCCTTGTTACTTTCTGGAAAATAATCAACATAAGAAATAATATTCTCAGTCTGAAAATCAATGAATGTTTGTTGGATATCTTTTGTTGATGGTAAATTCAATTTCTTCAGATTATATATACGTGAAATAATAGAAAATTGAAATTCATTTAATTTCTTCAAGTAATTTCCCTCAATAAATGTTAATGTACTATCGACCACAATATATAAATTGAGTCGTTCAAGATTTGACATTAGATAGAGAAGTGAAAGAATTGTTTTATTGTAAAAAGATGTCTCCAAATTGCATGAAAAAGACAAATACTTTAGACTTGGTAAATCGTCCTAGAAAGAAAAATAACGTTTTTTTTTAACAATAAAGATTTCCTCTAGCAAAGCTAACTCGATTAATATCATCGCCTATATCAAAAGGATTAAACACATCAATAATGAGTGTATGAAGTTGATTGAAACGAACATCGAGAAGATAAAGACAATCAGGGTGTGAGTGTGGATGTGTGTATTATTTTGGTATTGTCAAGAAATTCGGGAAATAATAATCCGGAAAAATAAATCCGGAATGATAAATCCGGAAAAATAAAATCCGGAAAAATGATAATCCGAAAAAATAAAAATCCGGAAAAAGAAAAATCTGAATAGTGGAAAATCAAGGAAAATTTTATTCGTAGTGTAATAGTGATATAAGATATAACAAGTAGAAATAATGAAGATGTGTTAGACAATTTGATAAGAAGTTTATTTCTTCGAAGTTACCAAAGGAGAGGCTCCGTCGAGAATTTCGGTGCGATCGATGTCGCCGTTGCAGAAGCGAGTACCTAAGTTATCGATGTGTTTCTGCCTGACCAACGTCTTCGGCGCTTTCTTCTGTTGTGCTCCCGCTTGAAGCTTGAGAGATTGTTGTCGAAAGATGACTTCTACAGCTTCCAAGCAAACGAGGGTGTGGGTGAATCTGGGTCTGGGTGGATCTTACTGTCTCACACCCAAACCTACACCCACACCCTAGCTCAGTTGGTAGAGCATCCGCCTGTTACGCAATACGACCGAGGTTCGATTCCTCATCTGGTCATTTCTTTTTTTTTTCCCTGTTGTCATACTATCTCGCTGAGCGGATATCGGGTATTAGATTTCCATGTTCACAAACATATTTTATTTCTTTTCCGGATTATTTTTTTCCCGGATTTTTATTTTCCGGATTTTTTATTTTCCGGATTTTTTACTTTCCGGATTTTACTTTTCCGGATTTTTTCGATTCCGGATTTATCTTTTCCGGATTTCTTGACATAACCATTATTTTCAGTCGACACCGACACCAAAACCCACACCCACATCCTCCCTGAAATTTGAATATGGAAAGTGGAAAAACTCAAAAGGTAAAAGTTGGATAGTTAGAGGAACGAAAGAATTAACATTATGGTGAAAGGAAAAGCAATTATATCAAATGTCTTTTCGTGTTCTTCTTAAACAAATCGTCTTTATGAGAAGTTTTTTTTTAAATAAATGTTATACATATCCTTTTTCTTTTTAGATTAATAATGAGTAAAAACAAAACTGAAAGAAAAAAAATCCGATGTTTCTATGAAGCATTTCGTAAATCGATGGACAAAAAAAGAATTCGATCCGAAATACGAAGGTGTAAGAGAATCATCATCATTTATATAATGCTACTTAATGATTTTTAGGAATAGATGGATGGTATTTTACGTGGTGAAGAAGCAGATCGAGTGTGCGTGTGACTTGAATAGGATACTCACACCCACACCCTCGGCTAGTGAAGATGGGAGTTCGTCAGAATGGTTGATCATAGTAATCGAAAGTGTAGTATTAATGATAAGTCACGATATATGTTTTGTTCCATTCCAGTACCTACGTTTACCTCTATTCAACATCCATGTCTACGATCTATTGTACTTAATACATCAACAAAAGACTGTTCGAAAAAAACGATGTATTTAATGTCATCACATATTGTCAAGTTCGCATTTAACTTACATGCGATTAGTGTTCACACCGCAGTACAATATTTTGAAAAAGGTGGTAAGTAAAATCAAAACATATTTCGTAATGTTACAAAAGTAGCTATAATTAAAACGCGTTGTAATAACTTCGTTTCATGTGGCACATTGGATTTTTCATCTGTTGGTGGTATTTGTGATAGAGTCGAAAGTTAAATTTTTTCTTTCAATATATGCAATTTTGCGAAAATCCATTTAAGCTTGATAAATCAGTTAACACCCTCGACGTTAAAATGGATAGTTTAAGTCCAATAGTGGATATTCCATCAATAACTGAAACGATTGTTTCATATAAAAAAATAATTACAAGACACTCACAGTCAGTTTGCATCTAATATTCATCGCACAATAAAGAAAAAAGTTTGGCCAAAATTTTGCTCGGAATTTTTGTTGTGAGTTCGATCGTAACACTTTCTATTACTGTTTATATAGCTAGACTTTATTGAAAAATTTATTTTAGTCATAACCGTTGGCAAAATGTATACTGCTTGTTTTAGAGATTTAAAAAAAACAAATGTGAAGTTGACAATTTACCACAACATTGAAACAAAAAGATACTTCAGATACTGCAATGTATGATCGTAGAAAACTTGACCACTTATATTCACTTTCAAACGAAGTTATTTGCGATACTCTCAATCCTCATTCGCCATACTCATCTCAATCATTCCAAACTGTATCAACTCTAAAACAAAAGGTAACATTTGATTCTTTACCCTTGCATAATATATCAAATTTCATTACTGTCTATTATTTTAATTCTTGTAGTTTTATCAAGATTTCACAATTGCGAGTGTGAGTGTTGGTGTAGTTATATCTATTCTTTCGACTACACCTACGCACACTCACAGTTACACTTTCCTTTTTATTTTTAGATTAATAATGAGTAGAAACCAACCTGAACGAAAAAATTTCAATGTTTGTATGAAGCTTTTCATCAAGCGATGATAAACAAAGAATTTCATGCAAAATTCGATGATGTAAGAAAATAATCATCATTTACCCAGGATGATGGTTCCTGAAGAAGGTTTCCATGAAGTCTCCGGAGTACCACGTAAACAATCGGTTCCGTGTCGGATTGTGCGACCTGGATATATAATGCTATTTAATGATTTTCAGAAGCAGATGGATGATATTTTACGTGGTCAAGAAGGTAATTGACGGGTCGTATTAAATTATGTATATCATAGTGTACAATTCGTTGTGATATTGTAGAAAATAAAATCAGGAGTCAAATTTTCTTTTCAAGTAAATAAAATATTTTTGTACAAAAAAGTATAGAATATGAATAAAATTTTATTTCATTTAGAAAGATAAGATAATATATCACATCGATCAAAAAATCGAAATAGAAAAGTTCGTCAAATTCAACAAAGATTTGTTATGTTAAAAAAAGTCAATGCCATTTTTACTTATAGATTAATTGAAAAAGAAAGATTCAACCAAGAGATCGATGTGATTACAGCCGAAATAATTACTGAAGGAACAAGCTCAACTCCGAAAACAGCTATTCAAGAAAAAGATGATGATAATGATGCATTTGAAACGCTCATGGAAGTCATTAATGAAATCGAGAGCAAAGAAATAATCGTTTCAAAAAATGATCCAAAATTTGTTGAACTTTTAAATAATTTGAAATCATCGTCATCATCAGATCATTAAATAATTCTGATACAAAAATAGACAGAAGAATTTCTATAAGAAAATCAACATAGATTAGTTTCTTTTTGTTCTATTTTGTTATAATTTTAATGATGATTAAAAGAAGAAAGCTTTCGATGTTTCATTTTTCGTATCGATTATTTCGAAAAGAAAGGAAAAGTATTATTGTTTGTATCAGATTATAACGTTTTACAGTGCATACAAAGTAAATTATTATGAGTAGTTTGATAAAAATAATCGTCCAGATAGAAATCAACTAGTTATCATCATTTATATATTGTTCATTAGTAAAAAAACAAAAGTGAGAAAGGAAAACCTTGGAAATCTGTTGACAAAAGATTTTCTCAGAGATATTTCACTTCGATGCATAAGTTCTATGCTATTCTATTTGCTCAATCCTTTCTCTTCAAAATAAAAATATTAATTATACTTTATATTATTTTGTCTTCTTATTGTCACCATTGATGATGGACAGAATGACGTCTTTCTCATTTAATGCAAGATAAATCTAGGCATACAGCGAACCCGAACGTCAGCTCGGACTTACAACAGAAAGCAATAAAAACGAACAAATGGCTCATGTGATCATTTTTGTAATAATTTTATTGTAGTTCTATCAGATTTCTATCGTAACGTGAAAAAACAATGTGCTACAGTTGTGCGTCGTTACGATGAGAATATCGCAGTTCTGCATAATTCCACGACGAATTCTTGCATTTGTGGGTCGTAATGCAATTGTCATTGAAAACTTGGGTATAGGTAAACTAAAGACGATATGTCTTTTTCAATATCAAATTATTTTCATTGAAATATAATGTATAAATTAATCTTAACATTCACTGGTAATAAAAATTGATTGATATTCATTGCAAAAACAAAAATTCATATCGAATCTATCTTTTACTTCGTTGCCTACCGAACTTCATCATTCGATTTTTTATTATTGTGCAGAACTGCCATTTCTTGTTTCTCAAATGGGGTTTTTCAAAGTTTAAATGGGATACATTATTTTTGTTTCGAAATAAAAGATTTAATTGAGAAAACCGATAAAATTAAACTACTTTGTAGAAAATAACACAATATATCGCTGTTTATAATTCGATCATTATCCATTTGAAGTTATGATACTGATCATTATTGCAACAATTATATTCGTCAGATATTATCTCAACAATCAAAAGTATTAACTCAATTAAAAATTGATAGTAAATGTTTATATTATCTAACGAGGAAGGTGCACCAACTCGAAAATCCCTTTTGGGTTCAAACATAGTTGGTCATAGGCAATCGACGATGTTGAATCCGAATATCATGGTCGTTACTACTAATGGAGCCTGAAAGGTCTTGGTTTTCTAGAAAACCAGTTTTCCATACAAAACGTTTTTGTTTTCAAAAATGATTTTCTGATGTTCCCAGATGATAGAACACATTAAGTTGCATATGAAAAATTGTTTTTTGTCAACGTTCTATTACTTACTGAGGGTGTGGAGGTGCATGTGAGTGTGCGTGCGTGAATCTAGGTGCGGCTTTATGTTGATAGATACTCACACACACACCCTCAAGTTAGATATTCAGTTGTGACTTTAAAGTATTTTTTTAAACAGAATATTTAAAATTGATTGTTTTTTGTTTTTTATTGTTTATAATGGTTTGTGTCTAAAGTGGTTTTAGAACCGAAGATACAAAATTGATTTTGTTCGGTAAAATAAAAAAAGATTAGTTATTGATTAAAGAAACTGATCAATGGTTTACGGTTTTCTTTGATATTGTAGAATAAAATTTGGCTGATAACAAGATAGCGTCATTAATAAAACAAGAAATATTTCGGTCATGTTTTCGATTCTTTCTTTTCTTAAATGAAAAAGAAACTGCAGCAACACTGAATAAATATTCTTATCAGGCACGTTTTTTGTGAATATATGTATTAAAATGTCATTTTATATATGGAGATACTGTGTTTATGTAAAAGTAAAATTTAAAAACAATGTGGAACGATTTCTTTGTCAAATTAAAAAATGAATTTATTGACATAGTTTTGACAATGAAAGAGATGATATGCAGACCTGTAATGATGGTTTTATATCTTCTTTGGATTGTTATTTCCGGTCAAGAAAAAGATTGGATTCGCAAGGCAAAAGAATCAGCGGAACAAGATCGAATGAATATGGATCATCAAATGCCGAATGAGTTTATTCAAGGAAATGCTGTAACTGTATGTATTACTTTTTTTTAATCTTAATCGTTGTTTTAAAAACATTTTGTTTTCTTATAGGCAAGAATATGTCCACCATCATTTATACTTCGTTCAGCATTTCTATTACAATTTTGGATATTTTATTGGAAATTATCACGTGAACGTATCAAGTTATCACGAACAATTCCATTTACTCTCACAGACCCTGGTGAAGAGGTACCATATACTGCTAAAATAATTCCAGTTTTAACAGAAAATATTAATTTGTTTAAAAAAAATAATAATGATATAAATATAAAACCAATCAATTTACGTTCCTTATTAAAAGAAGGACGATATTTAGTAATTAATTTTGGTAGTTGTACATGACCTCCATTTCTTGCAAGTTTAAAATCTTTTATTGAACTTGCACAATATCATAATGAATTAAACTCTCCTATTGATTTCATCATTATCTATATAAAAGAAGCACATGCATCAGATGGATGGAAATTTGATCATCCACAATTCAGTTTTATTGCAAATCATCAAGATATAAAAGATCGATTAGATGCAGTTAAAATTCTGATGGATATGGGAAACATTACTAAAGAAAATAAAATTGATGTTTATTGTGATACAATGGATGATCATACAAATCATTTATTTTATGGATGGCCAGAAAGACTTTATATTTTATATGATGAAAAGATTTTCTATCGTGGAGGAGAAGGACCACATGAATATTCAGTTCCTTCATTAGCTTATTTTTTAAAACACAATATCTAAATTGAAAATTAATTTTTTTTATTTCTCATTTTTTATGACGATTTATATCTAAAATGATTGTAGAATCAAGGATATGAAACTGAATTTGTTTTTTGAAAAATAAAAAGAAATAAAATATTCAGTAAATTTATTTTTTAGATTATATCTTGACACAATATTGTAATCTGGAGTTGGCAAAGTGTAAAATCGAAATGTTATCTCACAAGTGAAGAACAACGATGGTATATTTTAATATAAATAAAAATTATGAATAATTTTAGATGTATATCGGTTGGGTTGATTATGGAGTTTTAGTTCTTCTATTGAGTAATAAAATATTTTTAATGAAAACAATTTTTTATTTATGATTAATAGTATCTTGAACAACGTTTTTTATCAATAATTCGAATGTTGATAACATGTAATTATGTTTCAGTTACTGAAAGTGAAAATTAAAGTAATTTTCTCTTTGCAAGATAAGGAAATAATTTATTAAGATTCTTTATATGTCTCTCATTTTCTATGGACTAAGTTTAAGATTGAGTCAAGTAAGTGGATTGCAATTGCCAAATGTTCGTTATACGATTTGGAGTATTTTACTAGGTAGTACATTTTCAAGTGGAGTAAATAGTAGAGTAACAGTAAACTTCAAGATATTTATAAACGATTATCAAATAAACAGTCAATGTCTAATGAACGTCAAGTTATTCTTTCGAAAATCTTATGTAAATATTTCCATCTTATTATTAATAATACTGATTTTATTTTGTTATCAGTGATATAGCGGTATTTTTTGCATTTTTAGTATCTCATGTGTAAAGCAATATGGTGCATTTACAGCTCCAATTCTTGATACGCTTCACCTTGTATATTAAATGAAGCTCATATCCCTGATTTTGAGATTTTTGTTGTTTTTTGAATAACAAAATATTAATCGTTACTCCATCGACAAAAACAGAATACGCCCTTTGATCGTATGTCGAACCTAGAATAAGAGAACAGAATCATATATTAATCTCTTGTGCTCTTTATTCAACTATGAACTATTGGCTGTATACACCTGTGTTTACCTACAATTGGTTTTATAATAAATTCTGACGGTTAAATAAATCAAATAAAAAACAAGGCTATATCATAGAACCACATCGTATTAAGCTCTTCATATAAGATTCTATGATAACAGTGTGTTAAGTCGATGACATGAAGTGTTACTTACTAGTACTCGTCTTAGCATATTTTCAATGTTTTTCAACAGAAACACTTCAAAAGTTAACTATTGATGAGTTTCTCAATTCAACCCAATATAAATCATTGAGTCTTTCACCTAATGCTGATTATTTACTAGTTCACAGTTTACGTCCTGTGTGGGAATCTAATCGATATGAAGATGCATTGTGGCTTCATCAAACTAAAACTAGACAAAAAAAATTGATTACTAATCAACTTCATTCTAATATCAAACCTAAATGGTCACCAACTGGTACTTGGTTTTACTACTTAGTCAATGCCGTTAATGAACGTTCTCAATCATCGAAAAATGAAAAATATCTTCATTTATATAATATTATTTCCGAAGAAACGTTATTGATTGATGTTGGAACCCAAAATCCACTGGCAATCACATGGGGAAATGATGATAATTCACTTTATTTCATTTCAATAGCATCATCCCAAGAAGGTAACAAGATGAACGAAAACGAATGGAAGGATGTTATTCAATATCGACAACGAAAACACACAGATAGCAGTACTTTCTATCGTATTGATATTAAGAATAAAGATCAGAAAATATCTGTGAAAATCACGACTATTATCAATATCGATTTTCTAGTTGGTGAACTTTTATTGGCTCCAGCGGAAAATAAACTTGTCTTTACATCCGTATCAGCACTTGTCGAAAATCCGCATGATTTCGAAATATATGCACTTGATCTCAGAAATGTATCTTTACTATCGAAATTGACAGATAACAAAGTTGTAGAACAAAATCTGCAATTATCACCTGACGGTAAACACCTATTCTTTGTAACAATTTCCTTAGAGCCGACTGGCGGAAAATATAACGATAAACAAAATACATTAGACTCAATCGATTTAACAAATGGAAAGATTGAACATTGGGGAAAAGGCTTCAATGGAAATATTAGGAGTTATACAATTCGATCACAGGGTGGTGTTTATATACTTGGACAATTAGGAATCAATGTTCAATTATATGTACAACAATCATCAACAAAATATGTAATGTTACAACATGGATGGGAAGGAACGTATCAATTAATTTCATCGGGCTCATCCCCACATTCATTATCGATTGCATTCGGTCATTCATCATTCGAAAGACCATTCGAGATTTATTTTATTGAACATATCAATCAATTATATGTCGCGAAAGCTATTACTTGTGGAAATCAGCTTCTTCGTGAACGAAATTTACCTCGAGCAAAAATATATCGATGGATTAATAGTGAAGATGATCGTATAATCGAAGGAATTCTACATTATCCACCAGGAAAGTTTGGATGTAAAAATCTACCATTATTTGTACTTATTCATGGAGGTCCAAATGCTGCAAGTCTCAATATGTTAATAGGGGATTATTATTCGTGGGCTCCATTAGCAGCCACAGAAGGTTGGTTAGTTCTTGAACCTAATTATCGAGGTACGGGAGGATATGGTGACGAATTTCTAAGTGAAATTATTGGTCATCCTTTATCTCGACCAGGACGAGATATTCTTGCTGGTGTTGATAGTTTAATCAGCGATGGCATCGCTAATCCAAATAGACTTACTGTTGGAGGTTATAGTTATGGTGGATTTTTAACAAACTGGTTGATTACTCAAACAACACGTTTTAATGCTGCTGTATCGGGTGCTGGGCCAGCTGAACATGTTTCCCTTTGGGGTTCAATAGATATGCCTGTGTATGTTGCAACTTATATTGGTGGATATCCGTGGGAAATACCAGAAACTTATTATAACGAATCAATTATGTTTAAATTAGGTCACGTCCAAACGCCAACACACATTGTTAGTGGTGCAAATGATCTGCGTGTTCCTCCGTCTGAAAGTTTAATGTTAGAGCGTGGTTTACACTATCTTGGTGTTCCTGCGAAATTGTTATTTTTTCCAAATGAAGATCACGATCTGACTATCAATCCATGGCATGGAAAAATTAAAGTTCGAGAAGAACTTAAATGGCTTAACAAATATGGACATACATCGCTAAATAAGACAATAAACTAGATATGGTCATAATAGACGGTGTTATAATAGTTTTTTTAGTTGAACTTTGTAAGGATCAGTGGGATATATTATGCTATATGAATAGATCATTTTTGAAAAGCTTATATTATTTCTGATGATGGACAAATATGATGTGAGATCAGAAAAACTAGATACAATGATAACAAAAGAGAGAATTGTTGGCATAAATGAGAAAAAATACTAAATGG
>CAJNOI010000136.1:248940-264363 GCA_905250115.1 Adineta steineri
ATCAACATTCCAATTTTTAGTACTATTACTGATGAAAAATAGATCTTCTCTTTTTTTGAAATGATGCTAAATTAATGAGTATGATAGAGCGTAAGAGAAAATCTTACGACGAATAACACCGACTTGAGATTTGGAAGAAGAGGAAGCCAATGCATTGATTGCTGTCAATTTTGAACTAACTCCTTTGCGAATTTGTTCATGTTCAAAACGACGAAATTCTTCTTCATCTTCATCATTATCACTACCTATTAATAAAAAAGATTGATTGTTATATATTTTTTTGATTTAATCAATTCATACCTTGTTCTAATTCTAAAAATCGATCACGATTTTTTTGTCGTTCACTTTCAGCTCTTGTTTTATTTCTATCCATACTGACTATATGTGGATCTTCTGTATCACTAGCATCACTAGCATCATGTTCCTCATCACTAAATAAAATATATTTCAGTGATTTTTATTTAAGAATTCAAAATAAAATTTTCATACCGAACTAATCGTGATTTTCGATTTGAAGTTGTATTATTTCCATTTTCACCAGTATTATTCAAAGAAATATAATCATCAGGTACACCCATTTCTCGAGCCATTTGACGTCTTTTACGTGCGGCATGTATCATAGTTGAATCAGGAATAACACCACCTAAACAAAAAATAAAATTATATTGTTATTAAAAACAAAATACTTTACTTCTTAACATAAGTTTAACTGAACGTTGTGTATCATCAAGTTCATTAATATCCTCATCATTATCATCTCCTTCAAAAATTCCTTCAATATCATCCAAATCAGCACTATCTGCTTCTTGTCCATTAAGTACTTTCATTTCTTTTCGTAAACGCTAAAATAGAAAGAAAAACTTAAAATATTTACATTCTACACAAAAACAAAATAGATAAATTACTTGTAGATCTGTATTTGTACTAGTAAATGATATTGCTGAAGGTTTATTTCCAACAATTTGTAGAGGTTTAACTAGAAAGAATAATTATTACAAGAAAGATCTATATCAATAGATTAAATCTTACATTTTATTTCAAGTTCTCCACTATTTGAATTATTAGTTTCTTTAGTTGTTGTTGTTATTATTTCTTCAACAATTGTTGTTTGTTCTATAGTAATATTTGGTTTTGAATCATTAGGTATATGTGGTTGTTGTGTTTTTTTAATTTCTTTTGTCATTTTACGACTTTCACGTGTTTTATTAACTTTAAATTCTTCAGTATCACCTAAATAATAATTTTAAATATGACAAAAAAAAATTAACTAGATGAAAATTTTTACCTTCATCATCACCGAAACTTAATAATGATTTGGGTATGTCAGGTTTCTTAATCACAGTTTGAGTTGTTGTTACTGTTTGTTGTTGTTGTATAACAATCGATTGTGTATTTGATACATTGGATTGATCATCTTCATTATTATCAATATCTGTTCGACCACGTAAATTCCGTTGCTTTGGCTTGCGAAACATCTGAAAATGATCAACAGATGAAATAAACCGATTAAATCTATAAAATAATATGACAATCTGTACGAATAAATAAATATCTGGAAAAGACAAATGAGACGACGAGTCATAATGAAAGTTATATGGGTAAAATCGGGAAAAGGTTTGTCATCATTAATAAAATTAATTTAAAATAATTCGAATGATTCTCTTTCATTTTTTCTTACATACTTAAGAAAAAATAAAATATGATAAAATATATATTTCATAATATTTCGCAACGCCGCTGAATTTGACTGGTTAAGAATTCAACGAATGAAATATTTCCATGAATCGTTTTCTTTTTGTTCCTGGAATGTATAATCTGTAAGAGAAAACGTCTCCTTTTGTAGAATCTATTTGCAATTATGTCAGATCAACGTCGTACAAGTTCTCGGACATGTGTAACAAAAAAAACATCTTTGCCGACAGTGACTCAAAATGTACGAAAAACAGCAAATAAATCACGTAAAATAAATCATCAAACTTCATCAGATACAAATGTAAATCTTTTTTAATTGTTTAAATAAAATTTATTGAATATTTTTAGTCCGCAACTAGACGTCATGAATCTCCTGATATTCAGAATTCTACAAAACGAACTCGATTAGATTCGGTTAATTCTAATAAACTGAATCATAAGAAACAAAAAGATGTTTCTTATAATGATGATACCGATGATAGTGATATTGAAGAGATTTTACCAGAAAAAAAAACATCTTGATAAAACAGGTTGATTAACTTTCTACAACACATAATTAAATATACTTTCCCTTTGTTCTGTTTTAATAGAAATAGATCGATGTGCAATTTGTTTGGATGATTGTACTGAACCAAAACAACTTGATAAATGTACTCATATATTTTGTACAGCTTGTATAGATCAATATTTTGAAACAGTTAAACCACAATGTCCATGTTGTTTTACTATTTATGGAGAAATTCGAGGTATAATATTTAATGAAAATTTCATTTTAATATTTTATTTTCATATTAGGTAATCAACCATTAAATGGTACAATGACTATTGATACATCTAAACATCGTCTACCCGGTTTTGAACATGATTCACGTGGTACAATTAGAATAGTTTATCATTTTCCTAATGGAATTCAAGATGTAAATTTCTTCTAAATAAAACAATGAAATTATTTTAACTTTTTTGTTTTTATAAGGAAAGTCATCCTAATCCCGGTACACCATATCACGGAACAACTCGTACAGCATATCTACCAGAAAATCGTGAAGGTCGTCATGTACTTAGTTTACTTCAGAAAGCTTTTGAATTACAACAAATTTTTACCGTGGGTCAATCTCGAACAACCGGTTACGATAATGTTATTACTTGGAATGATATTCATCATAAAACAAATGTTAATGGTGGAATGGAAAAGTAAAATTTTATTTTATTTAATTTTCTATGTTTTTTTGTTTTTCCTAGTTTTGGTTATCCAGATAAAACGTATCTTAATCGGTAAATAAAATATATATTGAAATTCTATTTATTAAATTTTTTTGTTTATTTAGTGTTAAACAAGAATTAGCAGCGAAAGGTATCAAATGAGAATATTTTCGTCATGTCTTTCATAAATTATCATGTGATGTTCAAATATATGCTCAATAATTCTTTATATATATTAATGTATAGCAATCCTGATATTCTATTTTTTTTATACGATGTTAAATCTGAGTGTGTGTGTGTTGATCAGCGTTCTTTTTTTTCTGTTTGTTTGGATTTGTATATAACCATGTTTTTTTTCCTCGCTTCTGAAATAATGTTAAATTATGATCAGTTAACAACTGAAACAAAAAAATGAAAAATATACATAGAAATTTTATTTAATGATTAAAAAAGAATTCCAATTGACAGTAAAAATTTTCTAAGTCCACCTTGATTTATACTATAAGAGCGGATAATGATCATTATATAACAAATACAAATGAAATTCTTTTATCGCATTCAATGATGAACGTTTCGAGACAAGAAAAAGATAGAATGTTATTCTTTTTCTTTTATCGGATGGACAATATTTGTTAATGTCTTAACTTGTAGTTTATCTTTCGGACCGATTATGTTAAACAATCTCGATCGTCTTCTTTATTCTCTCTCTATGATCATTTCGTCATAAATACGAAATTCTCCTGTATAATATATATGTACGTATGCTTAGGAAAATCGCATTGAATGAATGTTTGGATAAATGAAAATATTTCACGGTCATCATCATCATTCTTTCAATTGTGTATTTGAATAAATATAACGATAAGAATTTGTCCCTAAGCAAAAACGTGAAAGAGAGAGAGAAGTAAGTCATTTTAATTCTTTTTGTCAAATTCTAGTCTTATTTATTTTCTAGTAAGAAAAAAATAATTAAAGAATCGATTATGACAATTTAATATAACAATGGATGCACGATCTCGCATGTATACTTTCAATAAATTTATAAATCATTCTAGTTTAATGAATTTCAGAAGTGGACCGTATACTGAAGGAACAGCAGATTATATTCGAAATGGTGGTCGATATGCATTAGCGACAGCTGTGCTTGACAGTATCGTACTTGTATTTGCTCTTGTTATAGCTTTTCTTCTTCGGTAAGTATCGATATATGTATTTAATTATAAATATAGAAATTTCATTATTAGAGCATCTGATATCTTTCCTGTTCGACAACAACAATTTTTATGTGATGATGCTCGTTATTATCAATCTTATGAAGATGCTAATATAACACGAAATTATATTATACTTTCAAATATTACTCTTTATATTTTATGTTTATTTATTCCAATTTTTATTGTAAGAATTAATAAGATATTATTTTAAAAAACATATTTATTATATAGATATCAATCATTGAACTTGTTCGTTCATTTACTAGCTGCAATGCCTATCGAGCTCGTCTTGCTATACGAGTTAAAGAATGTCTTATTCGATCATTAGCTCGTATTCTTAAATTTTCTGGTATGTCGAAATCTATCTCAATTGTTTATTTCATTTTTATTTCTGTATAGCGGTTTTTATTTTTGGTGCATTATCAACAACTGTTCTTACTGATATTTTAAAAATTATGTCCGGTCGTTTAAGACCATATTTTTTAACTTTATGTAATCCAGATCAAAAATCATGTAATGGAATGGGTAATATATATATATATATACTAATAATTATTGATAAATATTATTTGATTTTCTTTAAGGTTTAACAGATGCTGAATTTGTATGTCTTACTAAAAATATGACTGGATTATTACGAGAAGCTCGGTATGCAAACGAATTTTTTTTTAAATTAAATACTATGTATTTATTTATTTAATATAGACTTTCGTTTCCATCATTACATGCTTCATTGTCAATGTATAGTGCCATGTTTCTTGCTGTATGTTATCTTTTTCTTTACATATTTTTTTAATGAATACTGATTTTAATAGATTTATTTACATCGAGTCATTTGTATTGACCGTGTTCGAATTGTTAAACCATTTATTATCATGTCAATTATTACATTATCGATAGTAGCTGGTGGTGTACGATTAGCAAGTAATAAGAATCATTGGGAAGATATAGCAGTTGGATTTGCATTAGGTGCATCAATTGCAATATATTTAGTAAGTTTTATAACAAGAAAAACGATGTTAATTATTTGATATTATATATAATAGATGAAAACTCTTCAATCACCAAAATCATTGAATGGATTACCAGTAGCACGAGGAGGTAATTATGATGATTATCAAAGTTATGTTGAAGATCATACTCAATATAATAAAGAAGTAAATTTTTATTTTGAAAATTTATAAATTAATCATCTTAAAATATAGATGGATCCAACTTATGCACCTGGTATGGACACTGTTTATCAAACAACTGGACATAGTGTTGGTGGTCCTGAACAATTTTCTTTGCAACCAAGTGCATCTCAAGGTAAATAATTTTAATTTCTTTTTCTTTGATATATTCATGCATGCAGGTCATATTGCTGGTGGTTTTGCTCGTCATCGATATGATCTCAAAACTCAAATGCAACAGCAAGCAGCAGCTGCTGCTTTTGCTGCTCAGCAACAACAACAACAACAACAATCAACAGATAAATCAGTTACTTCAGTAAGTCGTGGAGATACAACAAATGGTGCTATAAATCAACTTGTTCATCAAATTCAACATCCACCACGTGCATCATCAACTAGTCAACGTGCAAGTACATCAATGAGTGTACTTAGATAAAACACTTCTTATATATTATCAGTGCAAACAATATCAATAATTTCTTTGAACATATGTCTATACGATCATCTTATTGATTTTTTTTCTTGAATATTTTTTGTGTTGCACTTAGGAAGCTTCAAAAATTCACCATTAGATTTATTCTTTATTGTTTTATTTCTCGTTTTGAAAAGAAAGATTTACATTAAAAAAGAAAAACGTGATTATTCTATAAATATTTATTCAGCATCTTCATTCAATCGATCATAAATATCGTTACTCTCCGATTCACTATTTAAAATTTTAACATTTGGTTTATTTTCATCGTCGTTATCAGAGTTACTTGAGACATCACTGTTGTCAGTATCTTCATCATTAAACATATGACGTTTTTCTCGATCATCGTCTGCTGAATTGTCATCCTCAACATTTTCATTCGTTTCACCATCTGATTCTTGTTCTGTTTGTGAAAATTGAGCATCAATTTTGTTGTCGTCATCATCATCATCATTGCTATTGTCTTCTCCTAGGAATTTTTGTAAACGATCGAAACGTAAAGCATCATTGATATAACGACGATTTGATGCTTGATCTATATCATTGCTACCGTCTTCATCCGAAAATGATGCAATAGATCGACCTGTTACTGTACAGATGAATAAAACGAAACAAATAATTGCTAAATATGTGCGCATGATTTGGTTGTTGTATGCAGACTTCGACTTTTTAAAAAATGACGATAACTTATATTTTTTGTTGTTTTCTTTCGTTCTTTTATAAGGCGTCGGTTTTTTCGCTTTTTTTTGCGTATGTAGTAGGATGAAAAAATTGACTACGAAAATTTTACGAAAGAAAGAAATTCGTTAATGGTGCTCGACGAAAAAGGTGTATGGGGTGGGTCATGTACAAATATACTCAATACATCTTACAGAATAGTGTTATAAAAACGAAAAATTTGTTTTTGTCACTAAACAACATTAGTAAAAGCTTTTTTTTATGAATAAGATGAAATGAATTAGTCACCATCTATGGATTTGTTTACCTTCGAGCATTATCAAGAAAAATTTTGTATGTAAAAATTATTTCATAAATGACGCATATATTAAAATATCTAATCGAAAATTTGCGTAAAATAATAAGAGATATATTCTTTGAATATGAATAAGTTTAATATTGATTCGGTGTAGTTTAAAAAGGATTATTCTGAATATATGATTTATGTAAGAATATTACATTCACATTCACTAATAGCTATATATAACACTGATGTTACTTGGCTTCTTTTTAATCATGTATTTGTGTGACTGTTAATTCGCATAACGATCTGCGCCAGTTGTAAAATACGATGTGCGCAATAGAACTCGATGAACTCTATCGATTGATATAGCTCATTGAGTTCTACTTCGCACGTCATATTTTACAACTGGCGCAAGTTATTGTAGGAATTGATTTAAAAAATATTAGATATTGATCTATGTTATTGCAACGATATATATTATATGATCAGAAAGTCTTAATATTCTCGGATTTATATGTTTAAATCAATGTTTTAACTAGTATTTTATAATTAAAAATAAACTAATTTTTACAGCATTCAAACCATAGCAAATAATAAATTAAAAATTCAATAATGTACAAGAGATTTATGATTAAAGTCATGATTGTTTTTTTTTCTTTTGATACAGATCAAACAGATTCAAATATTGTATATCATTACATTTTAGTACTAGTTTTTTTACGTTAAGTTTCTTTCAACTTTTAAACTCATATTCGTACTAAATATGCAAGTACTTACAATAAACAAGGAGTAGCATTTGTGTAATTTTCATTTCATTATGAGATACTTACCTGGTAGATGACGGCATCTTTAGACAGCTCAGGTTACTGGAATATATATAGTTCGGATTGAGAGATGAAATGAAATCGACAATCGCTTGCATTCATACTTTTTTCTAACGTCTTATTTAATTTATTTAATATTGAGAATTGTAATAATATTGCAAACTCAAGATAGAACTCCAAGATAGATAATATATTCGAAACTTAATTCGTAATATCTTTAATAAAAAATAAAATACAGTAACAAGTACACGTAAAGAATGGCTTATTGAACAGAGAAAATCCGATGATTTACTATTTTTCTTTAATTAAACGGTTCGTTCCTCTACGCTATCTCATGCTCATGTCGCATGGTTCTATAATTTTTAGACTGCGAGATGACTCATATCTCATTATCAGCTTTAGATTTTGTTTTTATTCTTTCTATTTTTTACTTTTTTTTTGCATTGTCGTCATCATATAGAACGCTTGTTTTGCTGCGTCATGACGCTTTTTCAAGGTATATAAACATGTGAACTAAGAAAGAAATGCATATCAAGGGTTTCTCATTCCTGTATTATTCTAGATTCTAAATTTATATTTCATTATATATTCTATCACATTAAAATATGACAGCAATACCAAGTCGTCAATTAGGAAAAAATGGACCACAAGTATCGGCCATTGGTTTTGGAGCAATGGGTCTTTCAGCATTTTACGGAGCAATTGCTTCTGATGAAGAACGTTTTAAAGTTCTTGATCGAGTGATTGAATTGGGTAGTACATATATTGATAGTGCAGATAGATATGGTGATAATGAAGATTTACTTGGAAAATATTTTAAAAAATATCCTCAACAACGTGAAAAGGTTAGTCCAGATCTGAGCAAAAATCAATTGAAACCTTTAGTTTTAATAAATTGAATTTATGAGACACTGAAGTATTAATAACAGTTTCTTCTGCTAGATGCAGCTGCTTGTTTGATATTATATGAGATGAGAGACATGAAAAATTGTTCTAATGCTACAAGAAAAATAATTATATAATTCAAAAGAATGAATAAAAACGTTGTTTTGTGTGAGAACTCTAGTTCAAAATTAATTGACAGATCCAAACACAGTTTATGCGAAGAAATATTATACCTGATCTAATTGTTTTGTTGTAGGTTTTTCTCGCAACTAAGTTCGCCATTGTCGTTCTACCAGACGGAACACGAACTGTCCGAGGAGATGCTCAATATGTTCATGAACAATGTGAAACAAGTTTAAAACGTCTTGGTCTCGATTGTATCGATCTTTATTATGTTCATCGTATTGATAAGAATACACCAATTGAAGAAACTATGGGTGCCTTAAAAGAACTTGTTCAAGCAGGTAAAATTAAACATATTGGTTTATCTGAATGTTCAAGTGATACTCTTCGACGTGCTTATGCTGTTCATCCAGTTGCAGCTGTACAAATAGAATATTCACCATTTAGTTTGGATATTGAACATGAAAATATTGGTCTTCTGAAAACATGTCGAGAACTTGGTGTAGCAATCGTATGTTACTCACCATTAGGTCGTGGTTTATTAGGTGGACAAATCAAAAGTCCAGATGATCTTGAAGAAGGTGATTTTCGACGTCATCTTCCTCGTTTTTCAAAAGAAAACTTTCCAAAAAATCTTCAACTAGTCGATACATTATCATCGATAGCTAAGAAAAAAAACTGTACAACTGGCCAACTTACATTAGCTTGGATTCTTGCTCAAGGAGAAGATTTTTTCGTAATACCAGGTACAACAAAAATAAAGAATCTTGAAGAAAATGTTGGTGCTGCAGGAGTGAAATTAAGCAAAGAAGAAGAACAAGAAATTCGAAAAGCTTGTGAAAATGCAGATATAGCTGGTGGACGTTATCCAGAATCACTTAGTGCCTCATTATTTGGTGATTCAGCACCAAAAAAAGCTTAAAAATAAATAAACATGAATAGACTTTTTAATTTAAAAATACAATAAATTTAGTATAAATATAATTAAATCATGAAATATCATTTTATTAGACGTGCGAGATGACAATATTCTTACGGATCATATGAGTATATTGATAGCATTGATTATTAAATTTCTTTTCAATTAGATCTGTATAAAGTTTAATATTTGTCTGTCTAGCTTTTGATGTTATGAATGCATCAAAAATCGATCATTTATTTACATTATCTGTCAATATATTTATAAGAATACGCGAAAATTGCTTTTGTATCTTAGAGTATGTCTTGTCAATCGAAGCAATACGTACAATTACAAGATTGAAACTATGTGTTTGTTTTAATTCATATTTAATTATATTCACAGATAGTATAAAATATAATAAAAATAATAATATAAACTTTTAAGTTGTAATCTACAGAAACATTAGTATCTGAAAAAAATTGAGTTTTATTTCAGAAGATCTGACAATTCTGTTGCTAACATTCGAACTTCAATTTTTAATTTTGAAAATCAGAAGTCGTTATTCTCAACAATTTCTATGGTATATAAAATACACAGATTTGATATCAGATAACTAATACACCGACTTCTCATAAATCTAGTTGTATTGGAATTTCTGGTGTACATTAAAAAGAATGTATGAGAAGAAAAGTGTTGGATTGTTGTTAATCAATATTGATTTACAGAAGATTGCTTATACATATCTAGTTTGATCTTCGTCCTATATGAATAAATACAGCGACGACACTAATGAAGAAAGATAGCTACGCAACTTCAAATGAATATAAGTTAATACCTATTGACGACGATGACAAATGCAAGATGGATCGAAATGTGTGCGTGCTTCTCACTCTAGATAAACAACAATATCACTTTCGCTATTTAAATAAAGAAGAAATGAGCTAGTCATTGTTACTCTCTTTATCAATATTGATCACTTCGAGTAATGAGACTGATACTTATTTCTATCATATTCACTATAACAATCAATAAGCTTTTTTCTTGATATTTGATTTTTTGTTTTACTTTCAACTAGAACAAAAACAAAAAGGTAAATCGTAATTCTCTTTCTTATTGTGTGAATGAGAAGAAGATCGAGAGATTGTATTTGTCTTTTTCTCATTGTTAAACACAATAGTAGTATTGTTCATAGATTAGTATATTCTTAAATCTATATTTTTTTTCAACTAGATAAAATGATTCTTATTTTTATATTTTAGTAAATAATGATTAATCATCTTTGGATATTATTTATTTTAATACAATATTCATTTTCCAAAACATCAATAACAAATTATCCAACAGTTGATTTATTCGAAAATAGTCCATTAAATACACTTGTTATACAATTGACAACATCATTAAATATAACAAAATCATCAAAATTAGCTCTTTTAAATATGATTGGATTTGAATTAGATATGTTTTCAATTATAAATGGAAGTATTTATACAATAGATTTTATTGATCGAGAAGAATTTATTACTGAAAAATATTGTTTGGATAATTTATATTGTAAAATTGAACTTCATATACTTGTTAATGATGGTTTAGCTTATTGGGTTATTCCAATTCATATTATCGAGTAAGTTGGTATTTGTTTTTTTTTTCATAAAAAGAAAAATTTGATTTAATTTTTAAAGTGAAAATGATAATAAACCCGAATTTATTCAAAATGAAATTGAATTAAAATTTCGTGAAAATATTTTAAATGGATATAAAATACCATTTAGTGGTGCAAAAGATTTAGATGAAGGACGAAATGGTGAAATTCATTATGTACTTGATTGTTCAAATGATTTAAATCAAAATAAAACATTTATTAATCAATATATTCAATCATCAATAAATTGTTATCCATTATTTCAATTAATTATATTATCACAATCACCACCATCATCAATTAATTTCGATCGATTAGCATTAAAATTTCTTCCGTCATCATCGATAAATATTCAAAGTGAATATAAACTTAAACTTTATGCTATTGATAATAGTGATAATGGTAAACAATTAGATAATTCAATGAATTTAAATATTAAAATTGAACGAAAAGAAAAAGAACCAATATTTTCTTTATCACAATATGAATTTGTTGTGACAATAAATTCATCTTTATATAAAAATGAAAGTATTATAGGTCGTGTACATGCTATTTCAAATGATCCATCACAAATAATTCATTATAAATTAGTATCAGATAATAATAAAATCAAAATCAATTCTTTAACTGGTGAATTAATATATATAAACGAGAATTTTCATAATATAAGTAATGAAATTGATTTTCTTGTTCAAGCATCAATATTATCAAAAGAAAAATTATCAAAAATTTTAATATCACGTTCAAAAGTTAAAATTATTTTTCGATATTTAAATCTTATTAATAATGTTTCATTTCATTTTCAAACAAATTCATTAAAAAATCAAAATAAAATTCATCGATTAAATTCATCAAATTCATTTCTTATTGATGAACATTTACAAAGTAATGAAGATTTATTAAATATAACTCTGATTTCATTTTATTATCCAATGGATAAATATATTCTATCACTCGATAATTATCTTACAATATTTTCACTTGCTGCTACTCCATCATTGAATATATATATGTTAAAAACACGTCGACGTCCAGCATCAAAAGCAATTTATATGTTAAATATTGGAGTAAAACATAAATTATCTCAACAATGGTTACCAAATTTAAGGATTGAACTAATTGTTATAGATCAATGGACAACAACAACTGCTAGCAGTAGTAGTAGTAGCACTACTCCAATTTTTACAAAGACAACAACAACAGCTAATATGATAATAACAAATACTTCAGTTTATGTTGAACCACTTGAATTTTGTATAGAAAATAAAAATTATATACTTTATGAAATTAAAAATGAAACTATGGAAAATAAGATTGGTTTCTTTCGAGTAATTGAAACAAATTTATTTATTCTAAATAATAGAAATGTATCATTCAGTTTATTTCTTTTAATTAATCAAAGTGAAATAATTATTAATGAATGTCGAATGTATATTGAACGATTAGATAATTCATTTAATAATTCATTAGAATATCGATTATGTTCATTTTCGAATGATGATGAATGTTATAATATAACAACATCTGATTTATCAATAAAAAATGAAAATAATTTACAGAAATGGTTCTTACCAATGAAACCAATTGAAATAATTATGTTTATACTTTCAATAATATTTATTCTAGTAACAATTATACTTATTTTACTTATTTGTCGATTAAAAGGTATTCATATTTGTTTAACAATAAAAAATTATATATTTTATGGAAAAAAATATGGTTTAAATACTACTACTAATCAACATTTATCATCGTCATCACCATCATCACCGCCTTCAAAAATGACAGTAAGCGTTCTTTTCTTTTCTTTTCTTTTCAATATATCAATTTATTTTTATTAAATATAATTAGCAACGAGTTCATTCAATTGTTATTCGAGATTCTCGTTCACCTTCTTTCGAACCGATTACAATGAGTAAGTATTTTTTTTCTCTAATAGATTGATCTATATCATATATATAATTACAATAGAAAATGATATTGATGAACCATATATATTTAATATTGATCATCTTCTTGAACGAGAACCACTTCCATCAACAAATATGTTTACTTTACCATCTCCTGCTCAATTATCATCATCATCTTCAATAACATGTTCACTTCAACGAGAAGGAAAAATCAGATTAAATATTGAAAATCGACCAATAACAACAACAACACATCGAACATCATCATCTTCATCATTTCTTCAAGAAACAAAACAATTATTAGAAATGATATCAACAAATCAAAATTCCGATTCATCAAGATTAGCTTCTGAAGTATAATATATTTATTCAAATGACTAAACATTTGTTCTTTTTTTTTTAAATAAACAAATATAAATAAGTACAGATATATAGATATTTATTGATTTTTTTATTAAAACTGAGCTTGTCTTTCAATTGCTAATACAATAAGATTTCGTATAAAACCAAGAAGAAATCCTAATGAAAATTTTTTAATATATGGTTCTATTATTTTCCATTTTTTAACCCAACCTTTTTTCTTCTCAGCTAATGCTTTTTCTTTAACATAATCTTTATTTAATACAAAAATAAGTTCGAAAATAGTACCAATTGTTAAAATAGCAAGTATAATGACAATTAATAGACGACACCAATTTCTATGACACCATGTTGATTGATTATCAAATTCATCTGTATATTTAACATGATATCTATTATTATTCATATTTTAAATTCCGAAAAGATAACTAATAGAATTCAAACAAAGTAAAGATTTTCTATCGCCCGCGATTTTTTTCTTTTCTAAAGCATATAAAATCATGCTATTCATCAAAAACTGTTTCTACCATATCTGTCATTAATTCTCTAAAAGTCGTTATTATTGAACCTTGATGTGTTTTCAACCATTTTGCAACAAGACCATCTTTTGTAACTAAATCTAAAACTTTATTTGCAACACCATGTCTTTGTTTAAATTCATTTTGAATACGTCGACGTTCTTGATTACGTTGTGATTGTTTATATAAAATATATATTAGAATAGATGATGTTGTAAAAATAATTAATAATAGTAAAATAAGAAATATATGAAACCAATATCGATTACAGGATGAAGAATGATGATTAGAATTTTTCTTTCTAATATTTCCATCATCGTATGAAGATCTTGTTGAGATAATACTTGTATCACTCATTTATTAAACAACTAAAAATTAGACTTTAAAAGTGTTCTTTTAGATGAACAGAATGAAGTGTAACTATGGAAAATTAAGAGACATAGAGAATTTTTTTAATTTCGTAATTTTATGTAAGTCTAAAATAAAATAAGATAAATATGTATCATGTGATTTTCATGTTTTCAACATAATTAATGTAAGAAACAAAAATATATATATTAGTAGTTTTAATTTTGAATCGAATTTTCTCAAAACAATTCTGCAATGACAATGGTGAGATTTTTGCCAAGGTAGAGAATAAATTGAAAAACACTCTTGTTTTTATCACATTGTCTGTTTATTTATTTCAATATAATGTAATTAAGAAATAAAAAAAATTATTAGATAAAATCGATATCATTTAAAAATATATAAACAATTCTATTAGATATGAAAATATTAGATATTTTTCTATCGTATTATTGAGATTGTATTAACACTAGTGCGAATTAGATGAGAATTAGTTAGTTATTCGTCCTTGTAGCAAAGTATCTATAAAATTAGATTGATACTATATTTTGAAAATGTGATTTATGTCTCACAAACTCATGTCGAATAATACGACAATAACATGAGATTTTGTATGAATGTCATTAGAGTTAGAATTTCTTTTGGAATCAACTTCACTCTATTTTATATATGTATGGAATCACACATATACGACCGAACGAACGAGCAGTTGTATATGAATCAAAAGGATCCAGGGATAATTCGAAAGAAACAAAGAACAGAGATAGATATCACTCTAGAAGAAAGATATATGTTACGGCGTCGTCTGCAACAAATGTGACGAGCGAACATGAAAAAACAATGACGGTGAAACGAATTAATCCAACATATAATGTATTTCTAATCTGACGGATACTTCGTATTTTACTTGCCTAAATTAGATTATTCAAACGAAATCTCTATTTTAATTAGATCCTGTTGAAGTATATTGATTCATTAAATTATCATCATGGCAAAAATCCAGCTAAAATCAAAATCTTCAATAGCTATCAAAACGATTTGTTTTATAGCTACTATATTTGTATTGTTTAACATTCTGACTAACACACAAAATCCCATAAAAAAGTTCGATTCTATTCCTCCAAGTTTTTTTAATTCTACATCTTTCACTTTGTTCAATACATCCTTCACACATCAATTGATTAATGAACATCTAACAAGT
>CAJNOI010000137.1:0-17927 GCA_905250115.1 Adineta steineri
TAGAGAATTGGAATGTTTAACAGGTGAATGGTTTTATCTTCAAACTGGTAAGAAATTTAAACGATGTGGAAGTGCAAAAATTGTTCGTGAATTATACAAACGTGATAAAGTACTTGGTATGTTTAATTATTTAGCATTCTACAGTAGAAGAAACCAGATTGTATCATATATTTATTCTAGCTGAAACTGATGAACTCGATGATGATCTAGGATATGAAACATTACGAATACATAATAGTAATGATTCAAAAGATTCGGGTTAGTTTAGTATTACTATTAAAATTTTCGAAAAAATATTTAATTTTCTATAGGTTCTATGTGTTCGTATGTTGTTCATGATAAAAATATTCGAAATGAATTAAATGAATATGTACAACGATTAATTCTACTTATCGATAATTTAAAATCAGATATACCTGAATCAAATACGTCTAACAATTGCTTCCCATTATATACCGAAAGTAACAAAATTGTTTTTGATTATGTACAAAAAAAATTTATATAAATTTTTTCAATATGTATAGTTAAAGAAAGTCTAAAAAATCATCAACAACAAATTATATTAGAAATTACTCGTGCTCGTACTGCTATTAGTGGACCACTTCGACGTAAGAGACCCATTTAATTGAAATAAATAGTGATTTATTTTTTTATTATTAAGGATATATAGATAAATACTTAAAATAACAAATAAATATATTAATTAGCACTAGTTTTTCTTTTTTTTGAGAAGTAACATCGGTCGATAGATGAGTTTTTTAAAAGGTTTTTCAGTTGTAATTGCTTATCAGTAAATAAATTATCAGAAAAAAACTTTTCGACGTCATATTTAATGCTATTTTACACTTGTCTATTTAATTTGACGTCATTGTGTGATATTATTAAAAGCTTTTCATTTCTGGTTCGTTTGTTATTCTTTTACTTCAATAGAAAGATATTTTTTACTTATTTAATTATCATTAGTTTCTATATATACGCAAGAGGAGAGATCAGAGAATGAATAATAATTTCCACAAATGTAACATGGTTAAAATTAGTTTGAATTTTTCATCATCGAAAGATCTAGTGACCTGATTTCTGCCTCGAAATAACAGTAATTTATATAGGCAATTTCTAGAAAAAGTTCCTCATCATATACGATGTATCAACCGATTTGAAATATAAACTATTTAGGTTCAAATACTCAAGTAAATGTGACATATGAGAATGATTTACGCAATTTATTAATACAAAAAACTGAATCTATTCTTCAAATAAATCTACACCAAACTGATAAAGTAATTTATTTTATATTTTTATTCCTATAATAAAAATGAATAATTTAGAATTTATTGGTAAATTCAACAGATTTTGATCAAAAATTAGCAAAAATTATATTTGATAAATATACGAATGAAAAAAAGGATTCGGTAGGTTTTGTATATCTTTGTAACTATGATATTCTCATTACTGATCACATTTTGTTATATGTATTATATGAAATCGAAATGATAAATACATCTTTCTGATATATAGAAACTGAATATGTTTTATTCTTTCATCTTGTATGGATTTATTGTTACACGTTAAGTAGGAGTGAATATCTTAAGACATTTTCATTTGACTTGAATTTTTTACAGGGATGTTCCTCTAGAAAATGTCGACGTTTTCATCTACTAATTAGTGAATATCGAGCGAACTATATGAGGAGAAAATCTAAAACGTTGAGAATAGACTTTCGGCGCCCAAGCCATAAATATGATAAAGTTTTGTTCATAAAAGTGGGATTCTGGTGATCCCATCAAGTCACTGAATAAAAATGTCTGCCTTATCATTATCTCAAGGAAAGATTTGCACCTTTTTGATTTCTTCTCATTTAATTATAAGAACAATTTTTCGTTCGTGTATTCGTACTCTGTCACATCGCTAGCGCTAATTTTCCTAGTAATATATTTATATTGTTTATTATATAGTCTTTGATTATTTCTCAAATTCCTTCAACACTCGAGAATAATGTTCCATCTCAAAATATAAATCCATCATCTGAGGTAAATTCAATTTCTTCTTTATTTATTAATTTTACATATTTTATTAACTAGACAAAGTCTCAAAATGATACTTTACTCAAAATGAATTTATCAAATGAATCAATAACTGAAGAAGAAAGTAAATAAAACAATTTCTCAATTTTAAACATTAATAAAATAAATTTATTTTCCAGATAATGAAGACGAAATAACTCCAACTGAAAGTGTATTTGAAGATGAAAAATCTGATTATGACGATAACACACGTCATTTTATTTTTCCAAATCATGAAATTATCAAAAACTCTAATGATCGTATTAATAATTGGAAAGCAAATTTTACTATAACTAAATCTAAGAATGTTCCATCAGATAATGATGAACAAAAAGAATTTTCTACTTGGTTATAAAATAAAACTAAAAAAAAAAGCTTTTTATCTATTCAATTAATTTCATACAAACACGAATAAATCTAATATGATAGCTCGCTTCATTTTTATTCCTTTTAGCTTTGAAATTGATTATGTTTCAGTCATAACATACAAAAATGACTGTATTCTTAAGTATTACTAACTATTTATACGAAAAAATTTACAACAATGCATTACAATCGAAAAAAAGAATTTATTCTTGACTATTTAACAAAGAATATACCATTAGGATTGTTTGTAGACAGAAAAAAAGTGTTTTTTTTATCTTTATCATAGCACATGAAGATATTCGTATACTCAATGTTTAATATCTTCTTTTTCTTTTTCTTTTTATTAAAAGACAAAAGAAGTTTATCGAGATACGTTGAATTCTACTTTATATCAACAAGAGTAAATATTGCATAGACAAATATTTTAAATGGATTATTATGATAACTATGATCATGACGAAGATGATTTACCGGTTATAACATTACCTAATACATCATCTTTTACAACAAAACATTCTAACTATGATCATGATCAAGATAATACAGAAAATGATTATTCAACTAGATTAGTTGGAAGTAAATAAATAAATAAAAATAAATATCTAATGAATTATTTTTCTTTTTTCGAAAGATTGGCATAGTCTTTATGAAACAAGTATTCGTTCTTTACAATCCGATGATGAAGATCAAAGATCAACTACACAAAAACCATTTCTTCTTCAACGACAACCATCTATTCAAAAACCTCAAAGTAAAATTATTCAATTTATTTAATTAATTCTTTTTTTGCTTACTTAGATTTTATACAAGAAAGATCTCTTTCACCAACTTATCAATTACCAATAGATTCAAACGCAGCAAAATCCAAATGGGCAATACGTTTACCAGAATTACTTAGCAGTACAGTTGGTCCTGATCGTCAAGTAATTCTTTCAAAAATAAAAACAATTGATTTAATTATAAATTTTGTTTCTTTTTAAGAAACGTAACATTACACGACGACATACAACTAATATTGTTTTTCAACAATCTGATTTAAATAATGAAGGAGTAAATGAAATTTTTTCTGATTTTATTTTGATTTTATTTTCTACAATTAGTCTAACCCATATTCTTTGAATAAACCAAGAGATGATCGACCACTTATGCCAATTGTTAAACAATTAAAACAAAAATTTGATCAAATGACACCAAATAATAATTCTGAAACTCCTCCACAATCCCCAGCTGCTTCTCGTCCCAAACTTATTCGAGTAAATGATAATAAAAAAAAAATAAAATAATATCGAATATTATTTTTATACAGGGAGGTAGTTTAAGGTCTTGGGGACCAAATGCTAATACTGGCGAATTTTTAAAATCAAGACCATCACGTCCAGCATTACCTATTCGTCCATCCGGTAAATTTAAATAAAAAATTGTTCTTCTTTACTTTTACTTTTCAATTAGCTGAAATAACTACTAATAAAACAAGAACAGCTAGTGCAGGACCATCAAATAATCGAACACCATTAGCAAATGGTCGTACACATAGAGAAAGACCAAGTCCACCTGTTAGTTATCCAAAACATTTTTATCCACCACCATCAACAACATCTGTTGTTAAACAATTAATTGGTGGAGGTGCTACACTTGTTTATGATAGTTTAGCACAACAACGACGATCGAAAATAAATTCTCCTATTGTTAAACATCAACGAAGTATTGAAGATAGAACAAAAGATTTAGTTAATACAAATTCACCTTTAACTGGAGGATTTCGATCAACAGATAATTCTTCTGATACTTATGCAAAAATTAAAAATGTAAGTTGTATGTCATTCATAGAAAAAAATATTTTTTCATTTATTTATTTAGAAAACACAGAATCCATATGAATCAATTCGATCAAAAGATAATGAAATAGATGCAAATATTTATGAACGTATAGAACATCAATCATCAAATGAATCATCAGAAAGAAATTCTTTTCGAACTCCTCGTACACAATCATGGAATCATAGCAATATAAATCAACAAGAACAAGAAGCATATTATCCAGTTTATGATATAAATGATTAAAATAAATTCATTTTTATTGTAAAATTTCTTTTGTCGTTTTTTTTTAATATTATTTATTTCATAGAGAGAATCATCCTCAAGGCCAAAAATTATTAAGACCTTTATTTATTTCTGCCATCTAGAATAAACGAATGGAATATCGTCTTGCTGATGTTGTTGTTATTTATGAGTTGCAGAAATGATATGTTTGCTTAGAATAGAAAAAGAAAAACTCCTTCATTGATGATAACGCTTCTTGTTATATGCTACATTAGATCATCGGTATAGTTGTACTAAAAGAGAAAAAGAACTATATATGTATATGGAATAAACGATTGTATTCAGGAAACGCTTTTTCTTCTTCTTCTTCTTCCTTTTACTTGTTCTTCTTCGAGACGATAACTATAGGAAGATACACTCAAACAGTCGTTCTTTGGCTTTCTTTTTGCGGATAAGAACAACAACAACAACAACACTATTTGCTGTTTGACTATATAAGGTATATAATACAATCGATAAATAATAATGGAAAAATGAAAAATTAAGTCATGTTGTTTTTTTTCTGTTATTACGATCGGTTAGACAGCTAATGGAAATCATGTAGAAGTCTCATTTTTTTACTATTTAGCAACTGATTGATTTTTCCTTGAGATGACATAGAGATGTATTAGAATGGTGATACAATTTAGTTATTTTTCTTGTTTTTAAAGATATTTGAATTCGTTACCATTTTATGAATTATTTCTAGTTTAAATATGAAGTAAAATCATCTATTATTATTATTGTAAATTTTATTTTTACGTGTTAATGAATTTATGTTGATTTTAGAATTGAAACTAATTTATATCGAGCTATTTATGATTACTGACTCAGATAAGTACAAGAAGAACTCTATGATAAGTCTATACTAATATGAGAAATTATAAATAGACAATTATTACTAGAGGTTATCAGCTGTACAATAGAATTCCGATGTACTTGATCCAATAGACTATTAAGATGTAATATCGATTCATATTTTCTTTTCGCAAGTGGGGTACTGAGAGAGAGAGGAAGAGTTTCTTTTTATTATTTCATATGATTCCTATTTATCTCACATGTATAAATACAATAAGACACGAGTAAAAGTAAACATTTCTGTTATCCGACAAGATATTTCTAATAAATTTCTTGTCTCGTTTTATGTATTTTTTTTTGTTCTAGCAAAATAAGCTTTTAAGTTCTATTCATAGTAGAATTAAAGAGTTTGAGATAATATACATTTGTCTTTCTTTTTACTTGTATCCTTGTGTTGCCGGATATAAGGTGATAATGTCGAACCCTGAATATAGATAGATCTATGGGAAAAATTTCCGATGATTTCTAATTGTCTTTTTTGCGAAGACGGTCAATTAATTGATGTGAAGACAACTCAGCTCGCAGTATAAACTATTTAAAGTTTCTGAAGCTCTCTCTACTCATATAATTAAGCTTATCTAGATCATTCTCAAGAGAACTTGTAAACCAGTCGATTTGTTATAGTTATACATATTACAAACAGCATAGCCCCAAGCGCCTGAATCCATTCTACCAATAATTGTATGATATCATCCTATTCTATATAGATAGATGTCTAGTTTAGGTAAATACAACGCAGACAAGGTGACATTTTATATCATCGAATGATCTCTAGACATATTCGTTCTAGAGAAATATACTATTTGTTACATCATCGTATGAATCCATTTATTAGACAACTAACCTTGTAGATATCTCATCGTTTCTGTTTTGTACGGATCATTAATCTTAAGAGGTTTTTCGAATGTAAATTCCATAATTTAATATTTACATACTACGTATGAATGTAAATCTTTACTTTTTCTTTTTAGACAATTAAATATGACTGAAGCTATATTATCAGTAAGTTTAATATTTTTAATTTTATTTCTAATATTTCTACTATATAAAATTGAATAGAATCGTTTACATGATATTGAAGAAGAATTAAAATCTGAACGTGATGTTCGATATCGTCAAGAAAAAGAATTAACAAATTTACGTTTGGATTTTGATGATATCGAAGCACAACTAGATGAAACTTCTAGTGCACGTGATAGAGAAATTGAAGCTAATAAACGGTTTGTTATAGCGAAGAAAAAAACAATAATTTTTCTTTTTGAACTTTAAATTCTTTTTAGTTTAAAACAAGAAATTCATGATTTACGTCAAAAACTTGAACTTCAATCAACTGAAAACGACGAAAATCAAAATACAATTCGTCGTCGTTTTCAAGACACAGTTACTGAATTAACAAGTCAAGTTGAAGCATTAAGCAAAGGAAAATCAAGACATGAAAAAGAAAATAAAAATTTTCTTAATGAAATTGAAGATTTAAAAAATGAGATTGAATCATTAGCAAAAGGTAAAAGTCAAGCTGTATCAGTTAGTAAAGAACTTGAAGCAAAATTAATTGAAATGAATGGAAAAGTTGATGATGCTATTCGACAATTAACTGAAGCTACTTCAGCAAAAGCTCATCTTGTTGAAGAAAATTTAACATTTAGTCGTCGTCTTGAATCATTTGAATATGAATTAACATCATTACAAACCGCATATAAACGAGCAACAGGTGATCTTGAAGAAGCAAGACTTCATTTAGAATCGGAAATGGCTGTGAGAAAAAAAATTCATATTTTGAAAAAAATGAATTTTTTATCTTTTAGACAAACCGAACATTACAATCAACAGTAAAAACATTTCAAATGGATTTAGAATCAACAAGATTACAACTCGATGATGAAATTGATGCTAAAGTTGAATTACAAAAACTTTTAATTAAAATTCAAGAAGAAGCAAGAATTCAACGAGATCGTTTAGAAAGAGATATCGAAGGAAAAAATGAAGAAATTGAAGATCAACGGTTTGGAAAATGAATTTTTAATTGACATATAGAAGAATTTCTTTTTTTTAGACGTAAATTAAATGGACGTATTAATGAAGTTCAAGAGCAACTCACAGAAGTTTTAGCTAAAGCGAGTAATTTAGATAAAACAAAACAACGTCTCCAAGGTGAATTAGATAAAATCAGTGGTGAAACTGAAAAAGTAAGAAGATTAATCTTTGGTTTTATTGAAGACGAAAAAAACTAAATGGAATTTTTCTCTTTTTTTTATTATTTAGTATCGTAAACGAGCTGATGAAGCAACTCGATTAAATAAACAATTAGAAAAAGAAACTACTGAATCTCGTCAACGTGTAAATCAAGTAACTGCTGAACTTGAATCAGCTGTACAAGCAAATCGTAATTATCAAAGTGAATTAATGAAAGTTAAAAGTTTAAATGATCAACTTACGGAACAAATTGAAATTATTACACGTGACAAACGTCGTTTTCAAGGTATGAAATCTATCAATGAACTTTATTGAATCAGATCAATTTTCTTCCTCGTAGAGAAGAGTCTTACAAATATAAATTCTCTGCTTGCTTGTGTGTCCGCACTTCACTGATTAAATTCCATAAACTTTGACCGAAGGTTAATCAGGATCGAGAAACACGAATCTGATGTTAGTTTTTTTGAGAATCATTTTGTAGACAAAGAGCAGTCTTTCAACGAAAGTCTTTAGCTCTATTATGAATACCATGTATACGAGAAAGATCTGAGCGAGTCTCCATTCAAGGTAAACAGCATTCTTTTTCTTTCTATTTACTTGTCAAAAATTTAACACTAGTGAAATCTGAGATTATAAAACTTTTATTTATTCTACACAATCGCTTGTAGAAATCATTCAAAACACCTCAGTACTAAATTAGAACACTATCGAAAGAATAATTTTCAATTGATCTTCATATTAAATTGAGAAAATAAATGATTTATCTTTATTAGTGTAATAATGAATGAATCTAAATAATATCTGTTTAGATGAAATGGATGTTTTATTAAATCAAATGTCTGACTTGAATACACGTATTGTCGATATGGATCGTATTCGTAAACAACTTGAAGCTGAAAAATTATCATTATGTTCAACAATTGATGAATATCGTGAACAAATACATATTGAAATAACAAAATATAATGTATTAAATGCTTCAATTGATAAAATGCGTGGTGATTTAGAAAAGAAATTAGCTGCCAAAGAAGAAGAACTTGAAGATTTTCGGTAAAAGAAAATCTTTTTTTATTCATAGATGTATATATATATATATATGTAAAAAATATTTAGATCTAATCAACGAAAACAAATCGAACAAATACAATCACAAATGGAAGAAAATGAAGTACGTTATAAAACTGATCTCAGTCGTATTAAATCAAAATTACAAAATGAACTTGATGAAACACGTATCCGTTATGACGCACTTAAGAAATCAAGAGGTGACTTGGAAAATCAAATAAAAAAACTTCAAAATAATCTTAAAGATGCACAAGATCGTCTTATTGAAGAACAAACAACACATAGTGCAACAAGAGATTTACTTAGCGGATCAGAAAAACGATTTGGTAAAATTTCTATTTCTTTATAGCAGACAAAAATACGATTTTCTTATTTTATTTAGGTCTTTTTCATTCAGAAATTGAAGAATTACGTAGTTTCCTCGATCGTGTATGTTATTTATTTGCATTGAAATGATATTTGAATTTTTTTGTTTTATTTTCTAGAGTGAAAAAGCTCGTAAAACAACTGAACTTGAATTACACGATTCAGAACAACGATTAAGTGAAGCATCAACATTAGCTAATCGGGCTATTGGAGAACGAAAGAAATTTGAAGCAGATGCTATGCAATATCATGGAGAAATTTCTGGTGTTCGACAAGAACTTAAGAGTGCTGAAGAACGGGTAATAAGATTGTAGAAATTATTTAATTTAATAAATTTCTATTGTATAATAGGTAAGAAAATTAGCTGCTGAATTAATTCATCGTGATGAAGAAATTCGTCATGAACGTGAAAAAACAGCTGAAGCTGAAGCATCAAAACGAGCATTTGACCAACAATTACGTGAATGTAATGCTAAGATCGATGAAGCTGAAGCTTATGCTCGTGCTGAAGGAAAACGTATTGCAGTTAAATATGAAGGACGAGTAAGTTTAAATTGAATTTTATTGATTTGCAAAAATTTATTTTTCTTTTAGCTTACACAACTTGAAACAGAAATTGATTTAGAACGCGCACGTTATCAAGAACTTCTTAAAGAATTACGTCGTAATGAAAGACGTGTTAAAGAATTATTAAGTCAAGTTGATGAAGAACAAGCTAAGATTCTTTCACTTACTGATACATTAGGCAAAACAAACGATAAAATGCGTATATATAAATCACAAATTGAAAGTGCTGAATCATCAGCTGCACAAGGTTGACTTTACGATTAATAGGAAAAAATTAAATTCTAATTTATTTTATTTTAGTATTAACACGTGCTCGTCGTCTTGAACGAGAACTTGAAGATGCCGAAAATCGTGCTGAAGTTGTTACAACAACTTTAATTCGTTCACGATCTGTTCATCGTAGTGATTATTAATACAAAGCAATCGATTACGTTTTTTTTATCTTTTCTTTAATATTTCTTATGAACATTACCTAGATAGGCTAGGATTGCTTGTTTCATTTTGTTTTATTTATCTATTAACCCAAGCTTTTATTTTTTATCCACCTTACCTGATTACATATAAACATCTCTCATTGACAAAAAAATATTTAAACACAAATTAAAAGATTTTACTTATTTTATTGAAGAAAATTCAAATATTTTTTTAATAGAACAATAGATTCAAGCATATTATTGGATGATTTTTAATGTTAGAAATCGATAAGATTCTGTATTATTACTATGATTTTGATTTCGTGTACTATAATCTTGATTATATAGTTTAACTACTGAGATTTGGATACATTTTAATTGAAGGTGGCATTATTTCTTCTTGATCAGAAATAAATAATAATTTTTTCATTGTTCCTGATTATTAGAAGATTACTATAGATTTTTATTTTATTTTTTACAAAATTTCTTCATCGACAAGTTAGAGAGTATTAAACAGTATCAATATCATTTATTAAATGTTGTCCAAGTTGTATATCATTCAACACTAGGCTACTGTTACTCATACTAACATATCATTTTCTCTACTACGAATAATCTCTAATAAAGTATTGATTAATAGCTATCTACGTCAGTAAAACGAGAGTTATATAAAAAGGATGTCTGTGTGTTCAATGCTACATACAATATGTCAGTTATCATTTATTCTCGTTTATTTCTACTGTTAATTACCCAACATGTTGTATCAAAAAAGAATTAAAACATGTAACTCATATATTCTCAAATTTCTGTGTCGTCCGTTATCATCAACATGTCACATACTTCTTTTTGAATCACTTTCTCTGATTTATGAAACGACAGTCAATTAAAACAGGATCATATAGGTACACTAGACAGTTTCAATAAATACCATACAATCTATTGCCGATGGCGCTTTACTTTCTATCAATATATCCATTATACTTTTTTTCTCGATTTTCAATATAAAAATGTAATTTTAGACGAGCAGAAAAAAATGCACAAGTGTCCTTCGGATACCTTTAAAATAAAGTAATTATATATGACAGAAAATGGGAATATGAAGAGAATAATTGAATTATTCATTCGTAATGCATATAAATGAATATATATATATAAATGCATTTTTATATGATATTGTCTTATGTATTGATCATCAAACTAATATAATTTGAAATGATTGTAATAAAAAAATCAAACTGAAAGTTTTATTCTAATAGGCACAGCAAACATAGAAAAGAAAACTGAATGTTCTAATTGCAATGATAAAAAATCTTCACGTATCGATTTTTCTAGCTTTTTTTCGATATAAAAACAAAACATCAGATATAAAAAAAAGGAAATGAAACAAACAATACATAAAAAAGAGAGAGAGAGATCATAAATCTTTTATATTATCAATATGTTAATTTATTTAACTTTTTTCTCAATTTTCTCTTTAGTAGCTTTAACTGCGTGTTTAACTTTTGATTTTGATACTAAAACAAGTCGTACTACAAGTAGAAAAGAGATGAAAATTGCTGCACCAATATATTCGATGCGATAATTTAATTTTTGAAATGTAATAGTTGCATTTGTCATTATCATTAATAAAACAATAGTTGCTAATGTTTGTGAGAATCCTAAAAATAAATTCATAGAAAATTTTTATTGAAAAAAATAAAATATTTACCAAGAAGTAATAAAGCACCACAAACAACTTCAGTTATACCAGTAGCTAAACGATAATTTTTTGCATATGGACGCCAATTAGTTTGACGATGGAGTGGAAATTCTTTATTAAATTTTCCAAATTCATTTTTGATTTGATTATGATATTCAGGAAAGAATTGTGGTGTTAAATGAAGATGACCCAAAAAAATAAAGAAAGCTCCAAGTAAAATTGTTAAGAGATGTAAGCTAAGTGATGCCATTTTGTTCTAAAATATCGATTTATACTAGATGCAGTCATAATATAGGATCTAGAAGATATATCATATTGACTAAACCAATCAAATACAGACACACTACGTTATTTGACTAGGTAAGTTATATATGCACTTTCAATGATAGAGGTAGTTGACTGATAATCGATACTGAGGAAAAAGGATTAGAAGACTTAATTCATCTCTCTAGTAACTATCTGTTATATGTATTTACAAACTTCTAATATCGCAGCTAAATTTTATTTTGTTGGTATTTAAGAAAAACTACATTGCAATATAAACTATAATGTTCAAAGTTTTATAATTACTTTCAATGATTTCTGGGAGTTTTCATTCGATATAAAATACCTTTTATAAATAGATAGTTTGATAAAACTACATAAGTACAACGAAATATGAATTTTTTAGCATTAATAAATTCATTCTATAATTAATCCTTCAAATTGATCACATTTACTCTTGAGAATCGATATCATAGAGTCATTCTTCTTTCAAAGAAAATCAATCCAATACCAATATTAACCATTATTATAAATAAAATTTCCCCTTTGACTTTGTACTATATATTAAATACACTCAAATTTTTATGCATCAGTCGATTCCAGTAAACTGAGTACATCGCATTTGTATCGATCTCTTAATGCTTCATAATATGACAGAAAAGAAATCATACATTATTAATCGAAGATTCATTTCGTTGAAGAAATAGCAATTGGTCTTCTGCCATAAAAGATCTTTGCTATTTAACATTAATTTTCAAGTGAATTAAGTACATAACCTGCATTGAATATATTATTTTCCAACTTGATTCTCAAAACTTTGCAACTAACTTTCTGATCATCATATGTCATTCAGCAATGCGTATGTGTTATAAGTACCACTATGTGTTTCATTATGAAAAAATGATCTTAATACAGTATTTTGAATATACGAAGATAATACTGATTATTATTTATGTAACAATGTCATAATTAGTATTGATGTTTCGATTTTTTTTTCTTTTCTCTGATGTTTGTAATATCATATAAGAATAATGAATGTTAAGAATCTTTTATCTCATTGTCTTTTTTTAATAACTCAAAATCTTTGATGTTTACTCATGGTAATAATTAGATTATTAATCTTCTTTTCGTTTTCTATTCTTTAGTTTACTCTTTCCACTCAGCTTCATCTCGTTTTTAAACTAAACAACAAATATCAATGTTTTTTAAATATTCACTAGTAAGAAAATAATTTCATATATCGAATTATTCTCTATTGCTTTTTTTTCTACAAATAATTATAACACAAAGTTCCCATTATTTGACAGATGTATAAGGAAGAGAATCTAAACTATACTTTACTAGTAAATATAGTCCATAGAAAAACATTAATCAATGTCATTATAATCATAAATATGTTGAAGAAAGAAATAAGACTGAGTACTCAAACTAGTTATAGATATGTTTATCTAAATGATTAATTAAATTTTTTATTGTATTGATATATATATATATATGTATGTAATTTACCCGAGAGACTGTTCTTCTATAGAAGAAGAATAAACGAAAAACTCTCATTTATATTGAGAAAAAAGAGAAGAAGAAGATATAATCAACTAATCATCTTTTTATTCGTTCAAAGATATTTTTTTGTTTTTATTCTAAATTCTCGGGTAAGTTATACAAAGAAAGACTATGAGTCATTAATCAATATGTTTTCTTTCTGCATATGTTGATTATAGTAAACACTTGAAAAATAAGTAGTTCTTCACATCATCTATTGTTTAATCAGGAATATATATCTATATGTGTGTATGTTTACAAATATTTTTTGTATGTGTTCGTTGTTATAAGCTAGAAAAAATATGAGTATATAGAATTAATGTTGAATTCTTTTCTTTGTTTTATTTGAATATGTATCGGTCAAGTAGAAGAATCACTTAGATGAATAAGTATTACCATCTTTTATATAACATAGAATAAAATAGTTGATTGTTGACCAATGATCTATTCTTTCTTTTTTTATAAATTCATTATTATAGTAGTAGTAGTAGTTACTCAAACATCTTTCTTTGTTACTATTGAACAAAATATTTCATATAATTCTCTACATATTTTTAGGTAGAATGGAAGATAGTATTTATCGAATGAGTCTTGTTGAAGGTTTTCTTGTTTTAATAGTAATTGGTTTATGGTTCATTGCTATTATAAATTTAGTACGAAAATTAGAACGAATATGTAACCCTCCATCAATATATCTTAATTATTCAACACAAAATAATCTTAGTTTAAGATTGTCAACTGATCATGAACATTATCGAAATAATTTTATTAAACCGATAACAACATCACGTATACATTTTATTCGTGCTATATCAGAACCAACTATTGATGCATCACCTCGAACAACAATTCATGTACGTTCTCCAAGTGAAACATTCGCACAATCAAAAGCATCGATATCTCAACAAATGTCATCACGAAGTACAATTGAAATCGAAGCAAGTACTAGTTCAATAAATCTTTCACATCAAAATAATTATCGAAATCATGTTGAAACAATATCTAATAAACTAATATCATCAGAAAAATTATCTTATCCGAAACGTCTACCATCGATTGTTAAACGAAGTCTATTAAATTTACATCGACGTACTTTATTTCCGAATACAACATCGACACGATGTACAATTATAACTACAGATGTTCCAACAAAATTTAAATTTCCATTAATGGAAAAACAATTGCCAAAAACAGATGAAATAAGTGAACATGATTGTTAGAAAGGTAAAATTTAATAGCAATAAAAAAAGAAGATCTATTAAATAAGTTAGTTATAGATAAGATCAACATAAGAAATATATTTCTCATTATATGAATAACTAGCATTTACCACATATCGATCCATTCAGTGACATGTTATATAAGTCTATGGAACGTGATAGTAAATCTAACTATTATACCCAGAAGCAAATATTGTAAGAATGTAGATTTTTTTTATCATTGCAAAGGGTACTAATAGAACTAGACAATTAAATGAATTTTACTTAGTTGTACTCAAAAAATATAAATCATCGTAATTAATCATGATATATAATTTATACAATATTGATCTCTTAATGAGGTTATATTAAATAATTTAATAAATATCTTTTATTCAAAGATTTGTAGGAGTCATTTTGAAATATATTCATAGGAAGTAGACACGGACATAAGTGTACTCTCGTTTATCAAATTTCTTCGTATAGGAATAGAATGTATTCATGTGAGATATTCATCAATTTTTATAGAATCTATCTATTGATGCAATAATACTCTTTAAAAAACTATTTGTGTGATTATTTAATGAGATTTCTAGAATAGTTTTGATTAATTTTTATCTATAAATATAGAATGTATCTTTAATCACCAGATTTTTATTACTATTATATTCGTAATTAAAAAAAGAAACACTTTCTAACATCTTATCAAATTATACACAGCAGATGTCTAAAAAATCTTTTTAAACTGCATTGATTGAGAAAAATCGCACTCTTTTAGTTCGAATCAAACAAAAATAGCTAAAATAAGTTGTCTTCTAACTTAATAATAGTAAATAACCACTTATGTTAATGACCCGAAAATATGATAATAAAACCTTTTTAAATTAACCCATTCATAATCATGCAATCATCTATATATAAGTCTTCTAAATAAAACACATTTTTTGTTTTGTTTTCAGCTACACTCATAATAACAAAATGATATAGAGTTTGTAACTTCAATAATATTAATTAAGTAGAATGATAGATTAATTTTTGAAATATTAGTCCTATCCGAAATAAAAGAAGAATACATAATATCGTTTTGTGACAGAATTAGATTATGAGTCATTTTTTAAAGTTGTCTTTAGGGCAAGTGTTAATTGAATTTTAACGGTACTCGTACTTTTCCACATGAATCATGAATATAATTCTTTGTCATTTCTATAGAAGAATCAGTGCGTAAACAAAAAATTGACGTAAGAATATTCTTAAATCTTATATTCACTCAATTGAAGATCATAGTCTTTCAACAAGATTTAGTTCTTTATTATAGCAGTCTTCAATTTATGTTCATCGCAAAATATATTTGTATTCATTTTCAGATGTTCCATCAACTGATTTATATTGATCAACATATTCGTTTCCAATCAACCAATATACTATTTAAAAAAACAGCTATGCTTATATATTTTTATTTTATATATAAAATATAATCAAATCGTTGCTTGAAAATATTCAAAGAGATTTTTTTCTATTCATGCAAAACAAGAAAAGGAAGTTTTTTTTCTTTTTCGATTTTTTTACAAAACAAAAAAAAAAGACAAACTAGAATTAATTCTTACAGAAAGAATTTATCACAAAATAAAATTCTGTTCTTATTGTCAGTCGATAAATAGTATATGTGCGAAAGAGAGCATGAAGTTATCCGCGAAAAAAAAAATAGGAATAGAAAATAGAAATGCTTGATTGTTGTTTCTATAAATGAGTGAATAGAAAATAGAATTTGTGTTTTTTTAATCGAATAAAATATCTAAACCAAATTGAAACCTTGATTATGTTGAATAGCATCAATTAATTTAGTTTTAAGAACTTCTTTTGATGAATATGATGGTAAATCAAGAACATTAAAACATGTATGACTAACAGGTAAATGTATATCATCTGTATGACTTCGTTGAATTGTCATCGGCTAGAAATAGAATATATATTTTGATTTAGTTTAATAAATAATTCAATTTTCTTACTTGAGTTTGACTCCATCCAAAAACAGGTACTCGATCGGAACCAGTTAAAAATACTAAATGAAAACATTCAATGTAAATTTTTGAATTATATAGATGCTAAGTATATTTTGAGAATCTTTTTTTATGAAGATCTTTTGCGATAATTAAATGTAGGCTAATACATCATTTATCTCTGATTATTCATTAAGACGCAGAACCGATAGATATTTAAGAAATAGTATTTTTTATCATTATGATTTATGTGATGGAGTATAGCAAAAGAAATGTAGCTGTCATATAGAATATTCAGAATTAATTTTCGATCAGCTAATACTAACAATCGACTAATCTATCTTAGTCATTTTAATCACATATAAAATTGATTCTATGATTACGATCGATAAACTAATAAGGCATTGGTGAGTTTTTAATACTTCGTTTAAATACAAAATTCCATCTATCGCGTTATAGTTTAGCTCACGATCTAATGATATTAAAACAGTCGTAATTTATATTTCACTGATATTTATCCTCGCATATTCACAGTCATTTATTTCGTTTTTTTCCTCTTATAAAAATACGTATACTTACGAAGAAATTTCTTTCTCTCGGGTTCATCTAACTTATGAAACACTTGCCAAAACCATTGACTAAAATAAATAAAGATTTTTAAGGAAAAATTTCAATAGATATAACTTACATCACCGGATGATTTGCATGATATTCTCCTTTATATTCAGTTTTTTTCTGAAATTCATTCCAATCATAATTGGTATTACCAATCTAAGAATATATTTTATATATATATTGCGGTTTTATTTCATTGAAAACTTACAACAAATGACATTAATTCATCGGGATAAAATAGTTCAAGCGGTTTAGAATTAATAACTCGACGAAAACCATTTGAAAATGCTTGAAATTGTTTTTCACATGATTTATTAAATACATAATTAATATATAAATCAATAAATTCTTGTTTATTCTTTTGATTAACCATTATTGATGCACCACCAGGTTTTAATTCAATTCGAGATTTTTCTTCATATACTTCACGTTCAATTTCAAATGTATAACAAAGACTTGTTTCAAGATCATCTTCTTTATAATTTAATAAATATTTCAAACTTTTATATAATTGTGGAGATAATGATTTCATATCATCAAGATCAATATTTCCTTTATTTAAAAGCTTTTTATAAAGAGCTAACGGAAATGGAAGATCAATTATTGTTATATTATATACAGCTAATGCACACAATGTCTAAAAG